>JAOXYA010021505.1:0-13442 GCA_028565675.1 Sorex palustris | reverse complement strand
AAGTCCTACTTCCCGCATACTGGAACTATGCTTGTAGAGGCTTCTGGTCACTGGGGTTCCATCTGGGGGAGGCGGGAGAGCATTTAGCCAACACAGTGTTCTCATCCACAGTCTACAATGAAAAAAACTGACCAAATGTAATTCTGTTTAAATCATTTTCAACAAAGTTTACTACACAGTAATTGAATGGTGGTAAGTGGACAAGCCACTTCAAATGGTGCTGGGAAAACTGGGAAAAGACATGTAAAAAATTAAAGGGGGATCTGGAGCTCACAACTTACACAAAAGTCCATTTAAAGTGGATCAATGACCTTAGGGTCACACCAAACTTCACACAAACACACACACACACACACACACATGCACACGCACACAATCTCTCAAAATAGAAATAATCCCCAAAATGCATCAATCAATATTTATCAAAAATAGTTATATAATGCCTGATAGTCAAATAATAGTCAAATAAAAATCACTCATATTTCCAACAATATAAATTTCCAAACCATTATGCTAAGGAAAAGAATCCAGGAAAGTGCCCCACTTTGATCCCTGGCACCACATATAGTCCTTTGAGTACTGCCAGGGGTCACTCTCGAGCACAGAGCCAGGAGTAGCCATTACTGTGTCACACTGCCATTACTGTGTCATAACATTCCCAGATGAATATGAAAGTGAAAACTGCCAATTGTAAGTTTGTATATTCTAATATGGGCCAGTCTCATTCAAAGGGAAGAAGTTCAGAATACACTAACAAGCAGTAATAATTATGAGTTTTTTTGCAAGTTGGAATGAACTCCAGAGAGCAGGTTGAGTGTGGGAGCTATTAATTGGTGCACACCTCTTCTAAAGCCCAGGAGTGGGGCTAAAGACAGGATAGTAGGCAAAGTGCTTGCTTTGCACACAGCTGACCAGGGTTTGATCCCAGGCACCCCACAGGGTTCCCCCAAAACCAGCAGGAGTAATTCCTGAGTGCAGAGCTAAGAGAAATCCCTGCACAGAGACTGACATGACCCCCAAACAGATAAACAAACAAACCAAAATCCCAGGAGAAAAGAAGAGAATGACTGTACAAGCAGATGGAAATATGTGCTTGGGGGCCGAAGGCAAGGCAGTTTCTCAAGGAGTGCTTCTCCTGGCTGCAAAGTTGAAGGTAAGATGACCATGTACAACCCCAGAGTGTGTGTGTGGTCGGGGAGGAAGGGGTGAGAGGGAGGAGATCTTAAGAACATTCAGAGATTTTGTTCCACTAGGAGTAGTCATGGATTTGAACAAGGACAGCTGAGATGGCTTCTAACTCCTCTCAAGGACATTAGAGAGAAGCCCGGGAAGTTAGAGCTGGGGCCTGAATCCTGGCTGGTCTCTGTCACATGCCTTGGCATGGCCACCATGCCAGCTGCAGGGCTGGATCTCAGCTAGGGTCAGGACTCAAAGGTCTATGTGAGTTCTGGAGTTTTCCCCGACAGATGCCTGGTTCTCCCTGCTACGAAAATAGTGCCTGTTTTTAGATAAGAAGAAAGTCTAGAACAAGGCCCAGGCTCCACCACCTTATGTGAACTCCCTGAAAGGCAATTCTTTAATAACAAGGCTGTATGAATTCAGACATAAGGAGACTAGCCTCTGGAATGGAAGGAAGAGTAAAATTAGTTCTGTTAGGCCAGCAAGTTAGATATTGTGTCCATCTTTGGAAAAACTCTATTGGCTACTGGAAGTTTAGAAAGTTGTTCTACATGTAAATGTGAGTTTACTTGCGAAAAGGTGCTGAGAAGCGGGGAAGACCCATCTGAGTCTGGGGACAGCTAGAAAATTGCACAACCATGTACAACCCCAGAGAGAGGCATACAGAAGCACAGAGAATCAGGCAGAACCACACAGAACTACAAAGAACCATCTATGAACATACAGAGTCATACAAAATCATACAAATATACATCTAAATACACAGGACCACATTAGACAACACAGATCTACACTAAACCATAGAAAGTCATAGAAGAGACCTGGAGGCATAGAGAAGCTCCTAGAACAGATGGAGCCATGCAGATCCTCACAGAACCACAGGAAGCAAATGTGTTCTTCTGACCGTCTTTAGCAGCTGCTGTGAGATAAATATCAGAAAAGCAAAGAGTCGGTTCCTAAGAGAAGGTTTTGCTGATGGAAAAGGCAAGAGAATGCAGAGGTATTGAGGAAAGCATTTGAATTGGGGGAATTAAGTTGAGTAAGAAGGAACTTTAAAAAATGATGATTAATAGATAACAGAGACTGCTTCTTATCAACAGGCAAAGTTAATAAGGAAAAGAAACAATGCCCATACTGAGACATAGCAGAGGCTCTAAAGAGCTTGCCAAGTTCACTTTGGTTCCTTTCACGCATATGGTCCCCCAAGCACCACCAGGAGTGACCCCTTAACAAAGAAATTTCTGAGAACTGTCAGGTGTGACCCGACCCTTTCTGTGCTTTCCATGCCTTGGTGTCCTCCTTTAATGGAATGACAGTACCGTCCTTATAGGAACACTCAACTTTATCATTATATGCAAAGCACTTAAAACATCAGAGTAAACATAAAATACTGTTATTAATATGAGAAATTGCCAGAATAATTCATTGTATCCAATGGTTTCATGAGAGGTCTTAATTAAACACTTTAAATTGGTTTTATAGGTTGCCCTTAATAAAATGCAGGAGGCTGAGTAATTCAAAGACTCACAGGATCCCTGCTTCAATAAGTCACAATTTAAGTATGTACATAAAAAATGGGCTGGAGCAATAGCATAGAGGGTGGGGCATTTGCCTTGCATGTGGCTGACATGGTTTTGATTCCTCCGTCCCTCTCAGAGAGCCCGGCAAGCTAACGAGAGTATCCTGACCTCATGGCAGACCCTGGCAAGCTCCCCGTGGCATATTAGGTATGCCAAAATATGTAACAACAAGTCTGACAATATAGATGTTACTTGTGCCCACTTGATCAAATCGATGAAAACGGGAGGACAGTGCTACAGTGTAGTGCTACATAAAAAATATGCACCATAATCCCAGGAACTCAATTCTTATCAAAAAACCCCAGTTTTAATAGATATATTCTGTCCCTTCCTTAGAATTTTCTTTGGTCAAATTTATTTAGAATTTATTTATATAAATCTCTCTATATTTATAATATATAGAATATAATGTATTCTATATAGAGAATATAAAAATTCTATATGAATATGTAATTTATATAAAAATTTTACATAGAAAAAAGAATATTTAGATAGAAAAAAATTCTACATGTATATAGAATTTATTTCTCTTAGAAGTAAATTCTCTGAGAATTTACTGTTGCCACATGACGAGGATTGGGCAGATTTCTAAGGTTGCTGCTTCCTGGTTCTATTCCATTCAAACTACCTAAAATAGATTTATTTCTAATCATCCTGACCATCCGGGTCATTATCCCCATGGACAAGAGTCAGTTTGACATATAAATAATTTTTGGTGGGAATAACTAGAACATTTTGTTTTAATGTTAATAGGGAAAGATAAATCTATATGGTTTGTGACTCAGGTAAAAAGATATTCCTGCATTCAGATAAAAGATGCATTAGTTCTTAAAACCACATGGTACAAACACTTCTTAATTTTTGGCTCTTCCCAATCCCAGTGATGTGCATGAAGAACAGACCTCCTGACAAATGCTGAATCTTGGACCACAAATTTGTTCTAAATGTCTAGCATTTGCAAATTGGACTTAATATGCTAGTTCTCTCTCAGGAAAATAATACCCATGCATCCTTATACTTTTGTGATTCTTTCCAGAAAGACACAATTCAGTTGAAATGGATAATTCTTTCATTCTGATAATTGAGTTTCTTCCATGACTTCCAGAAAACAACTGCCCCCGCCCCCCGCCACACACATCCCTTAGATAATGAAGCTCTTCTGCTCTCAATATACTCTCATGCACCCATGACTAAGCAAACTAACAGTAAGCCAGCAAAAATCTGCTAGCTTTTAGGTAATGTCTCAGCTGCAGAAGGATACCATGTCTTCTCATCTTTAATAACATCAACAACTTACCAACCAATCCCCTGGGCTTTGTAATGCATTTCTCAACCTTCATCACCTCGGACTGCTTCTGCTATGTTTTAGACATGCTAAACTGTGTTTGTTGGGGAGAGGGGTAGTCTCTCCATAGCCTGCCTCCCCAAGTCAACAAGAGATGGACACCTGGCCCATCCAGGCAAGCAAGGAGCAGACATTTCCCAGTGATCTTGCTGAGGGGAGAGAATAGGAAAGCAGCCACCACGCAGAAAACACCTGGGGAGGGAATGTGCCACGATGTCCTCCAGAGCAAAACATGCCCAGTGGTAGATCTAAGCAAAGGAAAAAACAGAGCTCTATGCATAGAAGCCCTGGAAATGGCTTTTTAAAAAATGACAGAGGTAAGGAGCAGAGGGGAGAGATAAGACTATAGCTTCCTCCACATCCACCACCGCCCTTGATGGCCCGCTCCCAGGAGCCTGGCTGAGCAGCCCTCACAGCAAGTGATTCCCCAAAACAACTTTCCATGATCCTGAAACATGCCTCTCAGCACACTCCACCAATAAACACATTCCACCTCACTAAAAACATGTCAGTTGGCATTTCCAGCATTTCTGGAAGGATCTGCAGTGTGCTGGCTGAGTCAGATAGATTTCTGAGCCTGCTTGCGATGGGGGGGGGGGGTGGATGGCGTGTCCATTAATCTTCCTGGTACCCAAGTGAAGTCACTTCCAGGCCACCCAACCTTCTCTGCTCACGTCCCTCACAACCCAAAACAGAATCCTGGGACAGCTTCGCATCAGACCTGCTGAAGATGAAGGGATACTTTGAACATCTGAAGGTCATACCAGGGTGCCACTGAAATCCTTTGGCTCCTCTGTCACTACACATAGCATGATTTGTAAAGACAAACTAATAGCATGATGGTGGGTGTCTCTTGTGGAGGTCCCTTTGCTCTGTCCTCATGGTACATTTCTTCACTATCTTCTCTGTCACCCACTCCTCTGACAATGGTCTTGGCATTATTCAGGATCCTAATAAGCATTACACTCCTGGCAAGGTAAATGGTGAAGGACTCCTCAAGAAAGGTGCGATTGACAAAGGTACAGTGCAATAACATGGGGCTGGATTTTATCACCCTGAATCCAAGGTGACTAGAAATATGAAGATGGCACCTTCAGAGAGGGGTTGTGTGGGGCAGGTTCTCTGTGACCATCCATTAAGGGACAGACCCAGACCTAAGCAATCACCAAGAAAGGAAGCGGCTGTGACAAGCCTTCACTCTGCTTTCCCACAGAGTTGTGGTTGGGGACGTGGGACAGAAATTCCCTATGGCTTGTTCCCATTTCTGAACAACTTAAAATCAGAAGTCTTTCTCCTTGAAAGATTCTCCTTTCCAGAGCACTGCCAAAGTGCCCAATCTTGGGAGACAAAGATGGCAGTTCCCTCCAGAGCCAAGGGCAAGGGCAGTCTCCAGCCCACTGTCTGTCAGGCTGCCTGGGATCAAGGAGGTTCTCCTGGGGCTTGAGGAAAGTGGGTGATGAGGGAAGTTAGGAAATAGGCATAAGAAAATGCTGATTCTCAAATTGCTGCTCTTGTTGAAAGAGAACTAGTGTTTGGTCTCTGCTCAAGGATGCTTCTGTTAGCTTTTGTGATGAAATACCTCAGGAGCAGGTAATTTTGCAGGCCCTCCACAGCTCTGGAGGGCCATCCCTCTGGGAAAGACCTTATCTCAAGTCACAGAGATCTGCTTAGAACAGGAAAATGTGCTGCAGCGTGTAGCCATGAAAAGTTCTGCCACGAGAACATCAGGGGACGCGGTGGAGCAGTTCTGGCATGCAGTGGGAGGTACCTGTCCCTGCACCTCAGCGCCCCGCTGCCTGTTCCCTTTCCAGGCCTGTCAGGCTAAACCTGGATCTCTCACCGCCTTCTGGAAGTTCTGGAGTGTCTCAATGGCCTTGTAAGCGTGTCACTGTCAGGAAAGGATGCCCTTGGGGCTGAGTCCAGAGGCCTCCCCTGTGCTATGTGCCTGACTCTGGTCTTGTTACTTGCCAGCACTCATCTTGACAACACAAACTCACCTCAGGCTGGCTAGTTTCTCTCACCCCCCTCTTTTCCACAGGTCAAATGCCTTAGCCATTTTGGGAGATTGCATCAAACTTCTTACACTTTCTGCCTCATCCTATCTTCCAGGCCCTCTCCCGTCACAGATCCTGATCTTGCCCATCCTCCTAGGAACCCTACTCCCCACCATCACATGCTTGCTGTACCTGCTGTCCTCTCTTCCAGGAAGATGTTTTCCTCACAGTGTCACTCACATACATGACTCTGACATAACCTCTAGTTCTCTAACCACATGTTTCTTAAGGGCCTCTCTCCGACCCCTCAAGCCAAAAGATGGTCCTCAAACGTGGCCATCTTTTTTGTTTTTCTCAAAAATCAACTCTGTAGGGGAGGAACTAGCTGGTTTTTGTTAATCTCATCCAGAGGCTTGGCTGTAGGGCATGAGTTAGGCTATTACTTGAGATCGCAGAGGCCTACTGTCTCCATGTGGACTGGAACAGCACAATATAGAAGTGGGTTGGGGCAGGGGAGCAGGGTATGGGGGAAACGGGGATATTGGTGGTGAGAAATGTACACTGGTGAAGGGACAGTGTTGGAATACTGTATGACTAAAATCCAATCATCAACAACCTTACAACTGTGTAACTATATCTCATAGTTGTCAATAAAAAAAAATTTAAGTGCATAGCACAGCAGGTAGGGAGTTTACCTTGCACTCGGCCAACCCAGGTTCAATTCCTCTGGCCCTCTCAGAGTGTCCAGCAAGCTACTGAGAATATCTTGCCTGCACAACAAAGTCTGGCAAGCTACCCAACACGTATTCAATATGCCAAAAACAGTAGCAACAAGTCTCACAATTTGTTGTGAGATGTTACTGGTGCACAGTGCTACAGTGCTACAGTGCATGCGTGAATAACATATCTAAATATCATTTTAAATAAAATCTTTCTCTTTAAAAAATCTCTTTGGGTTTGAGGGGAAACTGTAAAATTGCAAAATAAACTTTCAAGAATAGTCTGAACTATTCTTGAAATAATTTTATTTCAGGTAAAATAATTTTAGGTGTTTTGTATGCTCAAATCAAAATTTGGTGTTTAAATATTTTCCACTATCTTATAATATATCAAATCCTGAAACATCACTAAAAGTGAGTGGTACTTCTCCCTATGATAATCGGAATCTAAATTAAAGTATTAGAAACAAATGTTATTAGAAATAAGATATTTCCATTCCTAATCCAAAGCATCATTTCCCTAGCACCTTAGTTCTGACTTTCTGGCTTTAATATCTTTTTATTTTTAAATGTTTCAGAAGAAATATATTTTTAAAAATAGGCATGAGCTCCAAGTGAGTAAAAACCAATATAATTTATCTCTATCTCACCACTAAGAACAAGAAATATTTAATTTCCTCAATTTTGTCTATGGGGTACAGTGTGAACATTACATGAACACAAGCATTAGTATTTTCATTTCCTGTCTCAACTGAGAAATGTAATAGAGCACTTGTTTTCAGCAGCATCATATAAAGACTGTCTTTTCTAGCAGTTCTACCCAACCTCAGAATTGGCAACTGGGCAATACATTGGAAATACATTATTCCATCTTCAAACTCTACGTTGGATGTATGTATGTCAGCAGAGCTGAGGCAGCAACCCTAGGATAAATTTACAGACAGTTAAGAAGTAGGAAAAAATGCATTAAACATTTTTGACCAAAGGGTGTCCTGGAGCATACGATCAACCTCACTGGGCTAATCATGAAATTGCTGTTTTTCTCCCCCACCCAGGACACTCCTCTCTTCTGTGCATTTATTGCTGCAATTGAAGCTGAAACTGTTATGAATAGCACAAGCACATAGAAAACTCAGGGGCTAGAGAGACAGTCTCAAGGTTATAGCACATGCCTTACATGAGGTGAACCCAGTTCAATCCCTGGGACCATGTGGTCCCCCAGGCACCTCCAGTGTGGCCCAGGAGCCCCCAAACATGGTTATGGTGTCCCTGACAAGCTCTGGCACACAGGGCCCAAGCAGCACAGCACCCTTGGGGTCTCACGTTGAACCACTTGCTCAGTTAGGACCCTGAGGCCTAATACACATCCTTTGGAGCCCCCCAAAGAGAAAGAAGCCTACAAATGTCTGAATCCACGTCTTTCTACTGATCTTCACCATGCAAGGAAGGGGAACTAGAGAGGCAAAGTGGTGAATGGAAAACACTGGGGGCAAACTGGGGGTGGGCAGTACTGACCGGCCCCGAGCTTTGTCCTTGGCCTCTTGTGATGGAATCTTCCTGGATTCACTATAAGGTGCTTTGAGTTTTGTGATCTCTAACATCAGCGACATGCACCTGGGGGGAAAGGCATTTCCCTTCGCAATGAACTCAACCCAGGTAGGACCTAGATCTGTTTAAGACCTGAGTGTTTGTTATTAATACTTAGCTGTATTAATTAGGGGGGGTTCCAAAAATGTGCAGGGGTCTGAGGGGGCCCACCTGACTTGAACAGGGGTCAATAAGTCCTGCACTATGTTTCCAGCCTGATTCTTGTTTATACAAAATAATTACAAGGCTAGTACAGCAGGTCGGGGACTTTTTGTGCATGTGGCAGAGCCGGTTCTATCCCAGGCCCCACATATGTCTTCTGACATGAGTGATCCCTGAGTGCAGAGGCAGGAGTCATCCCTGAGCACTGCTAGGTGTAGCCCCTAAACCAATATAAATAAAAATAATTAGATGACTAATTTCTTTGTAAGAGACAATCCTTTATAAATAAAAGCTTTTTTTTGTTTTTGTTTTGATAGTCACATAAACCACACACACATACACATACACACACACACACACATACACACACATGAAGCACATCGAGTGCTAACACTAAAATGCTCATCAGCCAACATCAATTTACAGAACTGGAATATTCTGCATAACATGATTTTTATTTATGTCGGTTAATGTGTTTGTTTACCAAAATAGAAATTGATATTGCAATCAGAGTAGGAATTTCTACCTTACACTTGAGGAGGTAAATGCTAAGTGCATTTATGTAGATGTTGACAAACATTTGAATTGAATTAGTCACAGAGCTTTTTAGGGATTAATTATTCCACATCAGACATCACTTTTAGATGGATGGTGCTTTCTAAGATGATGGTTTAGAAGGAACACATGGGCTAAGGGCTTGGTAAGTAAAGCACTGGAGTCCCTGTCTCAGGCACTGGGATCCTTGGTCAAGGAAGACTCCCAAGGGCTTCTGAACAGCTCACAGAGCACAAAATTAGACAGGCCAGCACAGGGCACCATGGCTAGCCCCGAACAGTATGTAATTGGTTGTGGTTTGGCTCCTCAGAAACAAATCTCATTTTGTACACTAACAAATCTCCAAACACAAGTTTCCAGATCTTTTTACCATGTTAAGAATTATTAATGAAATACGGCCTTTCCATAGAGTTCCTATCTAATTTCCCAAGTAGAAAATTCAATCTGACTTTTGAAATGTGCCTTATTTAAAAATGGTAGACCATTTTTTTGTCACAATGTGAAGACAGAGAGCCTCATTACATAAAAGTTATTATTTATTTTAAAAGATAAATAGCATTGCTTTGAATGATTTTTCAATTCCTTTAATGTCTCACAATAAAAACTGTATTTTCTTCAATGTCTCTGAATCCTTCGTTTAAATATGTTGCTGCTGGTGCCCAACCAGATCATGAAGATGACTCCTTGGATGCTGCCCTGCAAGCAGGAAGCTGAACCAGGACCCCACAATGCACTAAGTGGGTGAGCCTAAGCTTGTGAGCCGGATTGATATGGAAAAGGCCAAACCAACCCTCTGTGGCCAGCAAGTTCCCGCAGCACAAAGAAGCAGCTTCCCCTGCTCATATATCTCAGATTTAGCTAATCTTTATTTTTTTTCTAGCTAATCTTTAGATGTAAATATCCTCTTCTGTTTATCACAGACCCCAGGTGTGAGGAACCTATGGAGCCTAGTGCTGGACCATGTTTTCTACCTAGGAAATTGTAACTGACCATGTTTTCCTTTCTATAACTGATCATGTTTTCTTTCCTGGATATTGTAACTGTTTGCCTCATCACTGTCACTGTCACTGTCCTCTTGTTTTTCATTGATTTGCTCCAGTAGTTTGTTTGGCATATCAAATACGGCTCGGGTAGCTTGCCAGGCTTTGCTGTGCAGGTGGGATACTCTCAGTAGCTTGCCAGGCTCTCTGAGAGGAGTGGAGGAATCAAGCCTGGGATGGCCAGGTCGGCCGTGTGCAAAGCAAATGCCCTATCCACTGTGCTCTTGCTCCAACCCATGCAAAAGCAAAGAAACTTTATTACCAGACCAAGCCATCACTAGCTCTAGCGAGGGTCCAAATCCCATCCAACACAGTGGAGTCTTGACAAGGACCCCAACTCCAAATCACAAGCAGATTATACAGAGTTAAGAAGCAATTTACATACTGGTCTATTTTTAGCGTCATAAACAGGGCAAAACAATGTATACTTTGATACATGCTCATCCTGTATCTCTGTTTCCTTGTTTTGATTCTTCCTATTCTGTTGAATTTCACTGGCCATGATTATAATAAGCCAGCAAATAAAAGGAGGCTGAGAAGGCTGCTCTTGGTCACAAGATCTGAGTGAGTCCTGTGATCCTTTGTGAAAACTAATTTTTATCGGTGCTCCTTGTCTCAGCACCTCAGACTGCCTACCCATTCAAACAACATGTTGCCCTGCAGTTTTTATATGCAAGTCAATCAGATATGTAGTTTAAAGGCAGAAATACTTGTGTCTTTTCTTTTAATTGTTGCTGTTCTATTTCAATGTCTCTACAACCTTATTTAAAATAAAACATACGGTATATAGATTTTTAAAACACACTGATGAATACACACAAGTTATTAGTTTTAAAAATAAATGTATAAGTATACATACAAATAAGTAAATATGTCAATAGAACATATGGACAGTTCACGATAAAGGGTCACAGAGTTAGTACAGGAAGGAAGGCATTTGTCTTGCAGTACGGCTGACTTACGTTCAATTCCCAACACTAATTATGACACACCGGCTCTGAGGAATGATCCTTGAGCAAAACTAGAAATAAGCCCCAAGAACCATGGACTACAGTACACAAACACACACAAAATGCACAATCAAGTTTTTAAAAGTCCATTAAAAGTAAACATTTATCTATAATATTGGTTATATATTGTATCTGATATGATTATTTCTTATATTAGGACTATATATAATATCTTATATTAGGACTAAAATAAACTTTCTAATAATCTCTGGAAGATTATGTTCCAAAAACTGATCTATGAATTATGGATATTTTCACTTTCATGTGGGACATCTGGTAGAGCTGGAGATGAAGCCTGGTGAACAGGGACACATTGCTGAAAGATCATAGAAATTGTACAGAGTCCTCAGTAAAACCTGTCATATTCCAAATTTCTGATCTATCAAATCCATTCATATGTGAAAATTCTCAGACAAGCAAAGGACACAGGAAAACACTGCCCAAGTGTCCTCTTGGATGTCCTTTTAAGATGCCATCAGTGGGATAGAAGAGATCATTTCAAGTCCTGAAACATGAACCAGCAAGAGTGTCAGGTCAGAAATTAGTAAATATGTGGCCCTACACTAAGGGGCAGGGAACACTTCATGTGATGAGCCAGCAGCCCATGCATGTGAAGTTAAGCATGTAAAATACTCCCTGTAAGAAGCAGAATGTCTGATTCAAAATCAGAACACTGCTTTCGAAATGTTCCTCAGTACTTATACCACTGACAAAGTTGGACAAGAAATCAAATCAGCAACTCTTCCAAGACATAAAAATTCCTAAAGAAGGGGCCAAAGCAATAGTACAGCAGGTAGGATTCTTGACTTGCATGTGGCCCACCTTCGTTTAATCCCTGGCATTCCATATGGTCTCCAGAGCCCTGCCAGGAACAATCTCTGAGCACAGAGCCAGGAGTAAGCCCTAAGCATCACCAGGTGTGGCTCAAACATAAACACATACACAAATTGTCCCTAAAGGAAAGCCTAGAAACAGCTAAGGGGCTGGGGCAATAGTATAGTAGGTAGAGTACTTGCTTTGCATTTGGCCAACCTACATTTGATCCCTAGCACCACATATAGTCCCCTGAACCTGCCAGAAGTGACCCAGGAGCACAGAGCTAGGAGTAACTCTTGAGTACCACTGGCTGTACCCCACCACTGTCCTCCAAAAACATAAAGAAATGAAACAAAACCAAAGTTGGCCATTTGTGTCACTTTTCTCTCTCCTCAGCTCTCCCATATAAACCTGTAGGTCCCACCCCAGAAAACTTCCTTCCTCAGATACAGAGCAGAACCAAGTCCTTTGAATTTGTAAAAGGTTCTGGAGATTGAGCATACCATTTATCTAAATATAGTTGGCTTTTATCTTTGAAAACACACAATACCAAGTTTCAACTCGTACCAACATCCGTACTGACTTCTAATTCTAAAATGCTATTTTCAGATGGAATATTGAATACAGAATCATGGCACTCACTCCTTTGCTTGAGAATTCCTGAACACTAGGAGGTACCAATAACTGTGCCAGACACTGAAGACACAATGGTGAGCAGATCACACATGTGGTCTACCCTCTAAGAACCCAGATTCTGAGTTCAGTGGCAACTGATGAATTTCAAATATGCTCTGGAGACACAGAATATGTTTACAATCTGACTTTGAAACCCAAGCCAACAAAATGTGAACTATATTTACAGTCAATATCTTTTTTAAAAAGATAATACTAAATTGCAGGGATGGAGAGAGAGTTCAGGAGGGTGAAGAGTTTGCTTTGCTTGCGCCTAGGACTGCCCTGGGTCTGGTTCAAATCCCCAGCACCACATATGGTCCCCTGAGCAATGGCAGGGATCACTGCAGAGCACAGATCCAGGCAAATACAATTAAATATTATCATGATGAAAAGCACTGACTCTTAAAGTAAACTGAAAATAGTACTAACATTTCTAACCACCAGCAAAAATCCAAGGTAAAAGCAGTGAGTTTCTTTCCAGAATTCCATTCTTTTGAAACTTATACTGAGCTTAGTTCTACATAAAAATTTTCTCATTGTTTCTATATACCTTTTGTAGCAATTAATTTAAAAAGAAAAATATTCAACGTCACCATAATTTTCCTTATTGTTTTCCCCGTTCCTTTTCCCCCAAGTTTCTATTTGACAAAAGAGCAGCATTGTTTAATCACTAATTATCCCAGTTATTCTTATTTGATTTTCTTAACCTTTTCTCTAAAATTCTTTTGCTAACATTTTATTATTCTCGCTGCTCTTTTCTAATTCCATCAAGGCTTCTAG
>JAOXYA010021497.1:0-13443 GCA_028565675.1 Sorex palustris | reverse complement strand
AGAAGGGGAGAAAAGGAAGGGAGGGAGGGAGGGAGGGAGACATAATGGTCTTTAGTAACTTCAGGAAATAGCAAATGAATGGAAGAGACAACAATTTCAGTGGAATTCAGGTGAGAGGGGAAGGAGTAAGGGAGTTTTCATCATTAACTACAATAAGGTTTTATGAAGAGGTTGGGTACTTCGATTTACCCTTTGAGCAATGATTGCTAGTTTTTATCAACATTCTCTTAAGTGCTACAAAAATAGAGCTTCCAGGTTAATGAATCCTTTGGAAATGTATTTTTGTGGAATGAAGTTTTATGGACTTCATCATATTCTCAAAGGGGTGACTGAAAGGTTACAAAGCATTACTGCGCAAGAATTGCTAGTTAGGTGAGAAAATGACATCTAAGGGTAAGCCAGTCAACAAAAGGATGGTGAGAACTAAGTCAATGATGTTGGAGGGACGACTTGGGATGGGAGATATGTGCTCAAAGTAGATAAAGGACCAAACATGATAGCCTCTCCGTATCTGTATTGCAAACCATAATGCCCCAAAGTAGAGAGAATGGGGGAAATTGTCTGCCACAGAGGCAGGGTGTGTGTTTTGGGGGGGAGGGGAGGGAAGCGGTGGCAGGAGGGATGCTGGGGACTTTGGTGGTGGAAAATATGCTCTGGTGGAGGGATAGGTGTTCGATCATTGTATGACTGAAACTCAATCATGAAAGCTTTGCAACTATCTCACAGTGATTCAGTAAAAAATAATAAAAAGGACGGTGAGTAAAAGATAAGCACATGTAAGCAGAAGTGAATGATGACAATGAAGTACCAGTATTGCCCCCCCATGTTCATCTAAAGCTAAGTCAAAACATGGATGCCGGGAAAGCATGCAAAGCTGGGGCAGTGATGCATGGTAACCAGCACTAGCTGACCGTAGTGCTCAGATGAATGATCAAGTGACAGGAAGTTTAGAATTAGTGGGACTACTTGGAGCAGTCTGAGGCCTGAAGCTGTCGAGTCTCAATCAGTGAAACTAACAGGGAGGAAGGCATAAAAAAAAAAGTATTAAGGACCGATAGTGCAGACTGAGTGACCGATTCTGGAGACATTGAAAGAAGAATCAATAACATTAGGTAATTGGGATAGGAAAGGAGAACAGAAAAACCAAGAATGACTCAGAGCTTCAAATTAGATGTCTGCAAGAAAGGAGACATTCCAGGAAATCAGGGACAGTGGCTGGGTATGGTTTCCAAGAAAATGGTGCAGGCTTGGATTTCCAACATTAGAGTTTGCAGTGTTGTTCCAGTGGCACAAATAACAAATTGCGACTCCTTTTGCCAATGTTGCCAAATATTCACATGCCCAAATATGAGGGGAGCTCTCCTCAGTCCTCTGCTTCCAGCCCAGCACCCCTCTATCCTAAACAACTGATTTCTTCTTACTGGTTGAGGGACGCTGCACTCTTAACTAGAGGCTGTATCAGTTTTGTTTTTTCTCAGCAATCTCATCTAAAGCATTTGCTCCGAATGACGTTGCCACAGTGTGATTAGGAGACATGCAAGGACATAAACATTCCAGGGCGATAGCGGCAGCCCTCCGCAGCACTTCAACTTCATTAGGCTCCGTGTTGTTTCATTAGAGTCAATGCCATTTAAATTTTTATGTTCATTTCAAGGCTATTTGTTTTGACAAAGGATTTTAAGAAAACACAGTAGGAACTTTCTGGGTTTTATTTAACTTTATAACCATCTAATTTACTTCCCAATAAAGAGATAACTAAGCATTCGTGTTATGCTGCTGAAAACCTCTTTGTATAATTCTGAAATATGTTCTAAGAGTCTTCAAGAAGGAAAACCATGGCAAGGAAATGCTGATACTTGAGACCCAGTTTCTCTCTCCATGAGCACATACACAGTCTATAGGGTCCCAAACACCCCTCAACTCATAGAGCTACTTTGATAAATAAGTGTGTCTCTGACCCTGACACATACAGGATACTTGAAGCCAGGCAAAGCGTTTCCCAAAGCTTAGGGATCCCAGCTTCAAGACAACAATAGCCAACAAGGACAGGAGAACTGATATGCAGAGATCGTTCATTTCTCCACAAGATGTCTCACACCCTAATTGATTTGTTCTCACTGCTGCCTCAAGAAACAGGTCACCACTCACCTCTTTCATATTTTAAATGTTGCCCCCCTCCCACCCTCAGCCCCCACACAGTGAGCAGAATTCCTCTCCTTAAAAGGACCTGATCTTCCAAAATCCAAGTTCAGCCTTGCCTCCTCCCTGAGCCTCCTGTTTATGTCAGGGCCTGGGTCTTGATCTCTCTCAGGGATCCATCCAACTAGCAAATGCTTTGGAGCACCTCTCACCCCAGGCTTGCTGGTTCACATACTACCTGACATTTCCCCATGCTTGCTGGAGTTTACTAGCTGATTTTTCCCCGTGCCTGATGGAGCACAAGTCATTCTAATATACTGGCACTCCACTACAGGAGGTGGCGTCACTTCTTTTGTATTTGTCACAAGTGCCAAACCAACTCCTAGGCAGAGTATCAACGAATGTTCACATGTTAAAATGTCCCTGGTGTGTTCTAAAGGAAAAGGAAAAAAATTAGGGCCTAAGAAATAGTATAAGTGCTAAGTAAGATACTTGCTTTGCTTATAGCCAACCCTGATTTGATTCCCAGCATTACCTATGGTTCTCCGATCCACACGTCACCCCTTGCCACCCAGCACTGCCAAGGATAACCCTGAGAACAGAGCCAGAAATTAGCACTGCCTGAGCACTGCCAAGTGAGCCCTCCATCATCCCCCATCCCAAAAAAGTAAAGAAATTGATTTTTAATTTAATAAAGCAATTTCCTGAGCCAGAAAGACAGTACAATGGATAAGGCCCCTACCTTGCATAAATTGACCTGGGTGTGATCCCAGGCAGCACATATAGTCCCCTCAGCCCTGCCAGGAGTGCTCCCTGAGCACAGAGTCAGTTGTGACCCCACAAGCTCTTAGGCAAAACCGATACTAGCTGTCATTTTAGCACAATGAAAAAAAAACTCAAAATAATAAAAATAAGGGGTTTTTAGGAAAGCAGCAGAAACAAGAAAGTGAGCCCATTGGAGAGTATTTCTAACCCCAGGAGCTGAGGGGGGTGTTTGGATAGCTCTGAGAAGGAGGAGCCGGATCAGGACTCATTTGCTGGGGTCCACACAGGCTTTTGAAAGCCCCTCCAAGCACTTGGGGATGGAGGTTGCAACTTGTCTACCTCCTCAATGCCAACTGCCAGCAATGCTTTTGGTAAAGGTCCTGGAATAAACAGACTCTAAACGCCATGTCCAGGAAATCTCCAGGCTTCTTAAGCCTTTGCCACTCCCAACCTCTTCTGCTCAAGACTTGGTTATGCAAACCCAAGTATTCGAATATTTAGTGGCAGTAGATCACAAATTGATTTTAAAATATTTCTCAAACACTTTTCAGGAGCACACAGTTACCACGTGGAGCTGTGACCCACAGCGAGGGTCAGAAGCTAGGGTCTAGATCAAGAGCCCTGCAACCGTGGCACCGAAGGCTTTCTCCTTAGCATGACTCATTCATTGGCATGGGGTTTGATGACTCCATTTGGAAACAGCTGTGCACCTTTTGGACCTGTGTACATGACTTAATGAACAAAAATTTTCCCATATACCATATTTCACATTTTCAGATGATTTTATATTCATGGACAAACTTTCACTCCAATTTAAAGGAAAGACCCACAACTGACAGTGAGGCCGTGGGTGTTTCTGGAAAGGCTACACCAACGGCTTGGGCAGTGGTGATTCCAAGCACAGGTGTTGCTTCTTGACAATCACCAAACCGCCTCTGGTTGGATTATTTGGGAGACCCTAGAACATTTTTCAGTAGCAGGCAGGGTAGCATATCAGTTTGCTGGCACTGCTAAAATTATTGCGCTGGGCAGCTTAAATGTCCAGGGGGCATTTCACAAGAAAAATAATAGAGGTGGGCAAAAGAGAGGGCGTCATTTCAAGAAGAACAATGGCAGATACGTAAAGACATGCATGGGAATATCACAAAGTCCTGGGCACTAGACTTCTAAGACCATGGGTGGTTCCTTCTTAGGGCTGTGAGGGAAAGATCCATTTCGAGCCTTTCTCCGGTTTGCTGAAGGGCTTCTCACCCAGTATCTCATCATCTTCCTTCTTTGTATGTCTGCGTCCATTTCCCCCCTTTCCGAAGGACACATTCTTTCATTAGGACCCTCCTGATAAGCTCTTTCGAATGTGTTAATGACAAATACAGTCACCTTTGAGGTTTTCAGGGTTAGGACACACATCTTTTAAGGGAACACAGTTCGAACCTCGCAAGGGATAATCATTTTTTTTCTTTTTGGATCACACCCGGCGTTGCACAGGGATTCCTCCTGGCTCATGCGTTGAGGAACCACTCCTGGCGGTGCTCGAGGGACCATATGGGATGCTGGCAACCGCCCTACCCACTGTGCTATCACTTCAGCCCCAGGGACAATCATTTTTAAAAGCCATGGAAGGCTAGAATGTTGTATCTGGTAATGAACTCTTGCTGCGGGATCAACAAAGTTAGCACATGAGTAAACCTGATCATGAATGGAGTATTGTACCAGCACAGCAAAGGGTATGAAGAAACCAAAGTTACATCTTTGCCTTTCTCTCAAGTGCTGTGCAGAGGAATTAGGTACTCTGCCAGACCGCGCAAGGCAAAAACAATTGGCCCTGCATGCACTCGGCAAAGCAAACAGGTCGTTTTATTCTTCTAATTAGACTTCATCAGGCCTATAGCCAGACAAACCGTCGTTCCCTCGGTGTCCAGATCTGGTGACTTTTTGAGGGTTGCCAACCTGCTTGGAGTGTGTCTCTGGCCTGGCATCACGGTTTATGGCTTGACAGCAAAAGGGCTGGACTCTGCCCAAGGCCCGGGCGGCCTCTTGGTCCTGGCCCGCCACCTAGTGGCTAGGAGCAGCATCTGCAAGGCTGTTGGGGTCGAACTCGGCTGGAAGGCGCTGCCCACTCAGCCCCCTCCGTCCCCCGCCCGCCCCCCACTCCCACCCCACGCGTTCTCTCAAACAAAAGTTTTCAGGAGAAATGGGGCTCTGGCTAACTTCAGGATCTCTCGCGGATGTGAGACTGGATGATACACAGCTAGGCAATAGCAAAGGGCCGAAGGTCACAGGAAGAGCGAACCGATCCACACAACTGTGTTGGGGGAAAGGGGGGGGTTGAGACAGGGGCGCTGAGGGTCCTTGGGGGATGGAGGGGGTACCTTGGGGGATGGAGGGGGTACCTTGGGGGATGGAGGGGGTACCCTGGGGATGGGGATAATGTTGGAATTATGTGCATGAGTAACCATCATTGACAGTATTGTAAGCTGCAGAATCATCTCAGCCAAGAAAATATTAATAATACATTTATGGTTTTGTTTTGGACCACACACCAGTGGTGCTCAGGGAGCACTCCTGCGGGCTCAGGGAACCATGTAGGATTGTGGGGACGGAACCCGGGTTGACTATAGCCAGGGTAACACACACAGGCTAGAACAGCCCAGACTGAGGACAAAGGATAGCAGATGAGCGGGGGCCTGGGGGAGGGGGTTGTCTGGGCAGCTGGTGGAAGTATTAACATTCGTCCTCACCATGCCCATTTTCCAGAAGCCAGAACGGAGGCACAGGATGTTCTGTCTTGTCTCCCAAGACCTGGCTGCTTTAAAGACAGGGTACACCGTGGTTCTGAGGAGGAGGACACGGCTGGGAGGACAAGGCCAAGCCAGTCTGGAGCGGAGATAGGATGCGCTTTCAGAAACCAAGAGGGGAGGGCTGCCTCTGCCTCGGGGAGAGTGTGCTGCAGGGGGACTTGGCAGCACTCCAGGTGCTCAGAGCAAAGAGGAGAAAGGAAAGGAAAATGGCCATTAAAGCACAGCAATCAGGCAGAAAAGGAGGGGGGCCGGTGGCAGCTAAGGGGGGCTCCAGAGAGCGCTTAGCACAAGCAGACTCGACTAATTCAAGACTGCTGTGTTCAGGGTTTGAGCCATCACACGTGTGTGACAGGTCACACATGGCATGCTAGGATGGCACCTGCTTCGCACTTAGGATCAGTGCACACCAGCTTCTTGCCTCCAGCGGAAAACGCCACCCCAGAGACTTCTGGAATAGAGTAAGGGGAGCTGGGTGGGTCATGAGGCACTGGGAGGCAGGTCCCCATGGCAATGGGAGGGGGACAAAGGAGATGCTCCCTGCTGCCCGAGTTGCTAAGTGCAAAGACTGTCCACCTAATGAAGCCCCAAGGTTGGGCTAGTCCCCGGGCCAAACAGCTTGGGGCTTCCACTACAAGCGCAGCAAATGTGCGCCCAGGAAAGAAGAAAACACTTGAGTGTCATTTATCTGTAGTGGGAACATAGGCAAAACGGGCCCGGAGCCATAGTCCAGCGAGGAGGGCATTGGCCTTGCACGCTACCAACCTAGGTTCGATCCCCAGGATTCCATAGGACCCCCAAGGCCAGCAAGGAGTGATCCATGAGCACAGAGCCAGGAGTAAGCCCTGAGTATAGCTGGGTGTGGCCCAAATACAAAACAGAAAGCAGAGGCGAAAACAGAGTAGGAAATGGTCCAGCCTTTCTGTCCTAAGGTCACCTTTTGATGGCTTTGCCAACCACCCCAGCCTCTGACTTACTGGCCTAATGTCGCTGTCACCTTAACCAACAGCTCAGTGTTGGGAGCAACCCGCGAGACCACTGATGGCTGCGCAGGGATCCCTAAAGTGCAGACAGTCCTTGTCGGCTTGTCTATTCTCTGAGGCAGGTGCCAACCACTCTGGTTGTGATAAACTGTGATAAACGGCCACAGCTAAGTATGGAGGGGGATGTCCCTGGCTGTTTTCTCTGGAGAGGTGAGTGGCAAGCACGAGTGACTCATCTGGCTGAGGGTGACATGCTCCCATGTCTCTCAGGAGGCAACAGTCCATGTGCATTTCTGCCCATCTGTGCCCAGTGGGCCGCCCAGGCCAGCAGCTCATCTGGAAAGGGCGGAACACAAGCTTCCTCCTTCTTTCAGCTGCTCCGTGCCCCTTGCAAGAGTCTGAGCGTGGCCCCACAGATGCCAAGAGCCATAAGACTGTCAGTTCCTAAAGCATCACGGCCAGGGCATGACTTCTCCAGCCCCCAGCAGCCGCCACCGGGCGACACCTGCACGTCTCTAGTCAAGCCCTGCAAAGAGGGAGCCCCGTTCTCTGGCCCCCAGCCACCCCGTACCACAATCCAGCCCAGCCTCATAAGGCCCATCCAGTTGAACCTGCCTCAGCCCCTCCCCTGCGCCTCACGCCAAGCCCAGGCTTCCCCTTGGGGCCCTCCCTACTCCCTGGGATCTTCCTGCTGTATCTACACTAGGAGTGACCTCCCCGGCCATCACTCTGGCACACTCAGGAGGGCTGAGCCCCGTTCCCTCTCTCTCCCCATCTCTGACATCCCCCTCATCCCAAGGGGTACTGCCTCTGGCTGCGCAAACCACTCCCCCACATCTCTTTACTCTCCTTCCAGTTGTCCCACAGACAGCGACGGCCAGCGACAAGGCTGTCCCCTCCCTTCCACTGCCTGTATCAGCTGGTCAGTGTCCCCTGCAGTCACTCCGCTGCAGTCCCACATCTGAAAACTGCCAGCCCACCACAGAAGGGCTGTGCAGGCTCCAGGGTATTTGCTACACTCCCTCCCCCAAGACACTGCAGCATATTTCGATGACGATGACACTGGGCTGGAGAAGATAAGGCATTTCCAGGGTGACAGCGCTGACTTCTGGCAGCGCTGGAAAAAGGGGTCACAAGGGGAAAGCAGTTAAGAAGCGCTGCTCTGAGAAGCCCCTCTACAGCAGACCCCCGCGGTGGGCCATCAACGACAGCTCCCCACAGGCTCTGGCCAGATCCTCCTAAAAGACAGCAATGTGCTTCCATGACATCCTCCCAGAAATGCTACCAACTCAACACAGGTGCCAGTAATCAGAAGCGTTCCACAGACACACATAAACCCCAGGTGTGGTACATGCCAATCGCTCCAAAGCAATGAGACTGAGGAGAGACATTTGGGGGCGTTGTGCTGATTTTGTCGGGCCGAAAGTCCAGGCTTCTGTGTCAGCACTGATTTGAACCCAGATTCTGAGGCTGGTACAACTCTTCCTCCGGCGGCAGGACCCTGGGGCCAGATTCCCCCCACTTCCCTCTGCCCCGGAAGAAGTGGCATCCTGAGAACCCAGCTCTGAACTCGTGCCGGCCTCTCTTGCTCCCACCCTTTCCTCTACGACCTAGCTTCTTCAATTGTGGGTGCCATGATCCTTTGGGGGGGGGGCAAGACACTGAATGTGGTGGGTGGGGGGTAGCAAAAACTTCCACAGTAAAAGGTTGCAGCACTGACTTCACAATCAACCACATGGTGAGTCTGAGGGACTTCTGGTAGCGCTGGAAAAAGGGGTCAGAAGGGGAAAGCAGTTAAGAAGCACTGCTCCGTTGGGGCTGGAGCAATAGCACAGCGGGGAGGGCATTTGCCTTGCACCCGGCCGACCCGGGTTTGATTCCCAGCATCCAATATGGTCCCCTGAGCACCGCCAGGGGTGATTCCTGAGCACAGAGCCAGGAGTAACCCCTGTACATTGCCGGGTGTGGCCCAAAGAGCAAAAAAAGAAGAAGCGCTGCTCCAAGAAGCCCCTCTACAGAAGACCCCCATGGTGAGCCCTCAGTGACAGTTTCCCACAGGCACTCACCAGGCCGGGTGGAATTCCGTTCACCTCAGAATTCCGTTCACCTCAGCCGCTGGGAGTGCAAAGGGGCAGGTCTCTGCTGAGAGATGTGCCCTGGGTCAGCCCGTGGCTTTGCTCCCACAGAAACGGGAAGCTGTCTTTCCATTGCAGTTGTGGGCGACTGAGGAGTCCATCTCGGACACTTGCCCCTGACCGGGACCTCAATAGGTCTCATCTCTGTGACAGGCCCCAGGGAGGCCCAAGAGGGAGCAGCTGCACCGGCCCCTCACTGTCCTCAGCCCCACAGCAAAATCCCAAGACAAGGCCAAGCACAGCAGCTGGCCACAGAGGGAGACTCAGCCAGCTGGTGCTCTCGCATTTTTTCCCAAGCTCAAATGACTTTTCCTTTTCAGCCTCTCATAGTGCCACAACTATTTATAGGGCTTCATGTAGGCTATGGCAACAGGGAAACTACTAGTTTATAAACCAAGGGGCTCCTAAACAAGAAACAAATCATGTCAACAGCAAAGGACGATTTTGCTTTCTGTCCATAGGCAGTCAAGAGTTCGGATCGCCATGCTGCCTTCAACACAAGGGTTTAGAATAGTTTCTCACCCAATGCCATATGGTCCCCATTGGGCCCCCTGGGATATTCTAAGGGACTACAGGTGAAAATCATGTAAATTGGGGGCCACTACACAAGACTAGGGGGGCACTGTTGGCATAGATATGGGGAAAAGGGAATCCCATCCACCCCTGGTGAGAATGTTGACTGGTCTGACTTTTAGGAAAATAAAGTGACACTCTCATAAGCCTAGGAATTGATGGGGCCTGAGGGCACAGAGGGTTAGACACTTGCCTTGCAAGTTGCTGAGCCTGGTCTGATCCTCAGCACCATCTGTGGCCCTGGAGCACCGTGCCAGGGGTACGCCTTGAGCACCACCAAATATAGGCTAAAACAAACCACTGAGCTTCCATATGCTCCAGCAATTCCGTTTCTTGGCATCTATCCCACGAGTCCAAAAATTTTATTCCAAAAAGCCATCTACACTCCTATGTCCATTACAGCACCTGCATCCAAGGTCTCTGGCTCCCATTTTCTATATTTTTATAATGGATGTATATCAACTATAAACTCAGGTACCTTCCTTCAGTTTCCTATTACTACAAATAATTGTTACTGTGTTTGGCATATCGAATACATCATGGGGAGCTTGCCAGGCTCTGCCGTGCGGGCGAGAACTCTCTCGGTAGCTTGCCGGGCTCTCCGAGAGGGGCAGAGAATCGAACTCGGGTCAGCCATGTTGGCCGCGTGTAAGGTGAAAGCCCTACTGCTGTGCTATTGCTCCAGCCGGCTGCGATAGCACAGCAGTAGGGCGTTTGCCTTGCACGCAGCCAACATGGCCGACCCGAGTTCGATTCTCCGCCTCTCTCGGAGAGCCTGGCAAGCTACCGAGAGTATTCGATATGCCAGACACAGTAACAACAAATAACCAGCAATAGAAAACAAATTATTTCACGATGCTTTTCCAGCAGGTTTGATTGTTGGAGGAAAAGTCCAAATAATAATGGTGCATCTTTTGTCGAAATAATGAATGTAATCAAAGTTAATCTGGAAATCATCTGCCTCCCAGGCATGGGAAGGGGTGGCATGGGGGGGTATATTGGGGTTCTTGGTGGTGGAAAATATGCACTGTTGAAGGGATAGGTGTTTGATCATTGTATGACCGAGACTTAAACCTGAAAGTTTGGAACTGTTCTCACAGTGATTCAATAAATAAATTAAAAAAAAATAAGAAAATGAAGAGACAAAAAATGAGGATGCAGTCTAGGAAACTATTTATAACAGGTAACATACTTTGAAATCCACTGCTGTGAATTAAGAGAAGAGGTTAGATGCATATTGGCAAGTTCTTACTTATTTATCAGTGGGCAGTAATACATTGGTCATGGCCAAAGAGATAGTACAGTGGTAAGATCCTTGTTATGCATGTGACCAAACTGGGGTTCAATTTCTGGAATTGCATGATGTGTCCTGAGTAAATGAGGTGTCATTTTTCTCAAGGTCACTCATGAACACAGAGCCAGGAGTAAGCCCCAAGTGTAGCTGGGTGTGGCTCAAAACCCCAAAATAATAAAAAATAAAATCCATTGGCTAACTCTTAAGAAGTAAGGGAATAACATAATGGTCCACATTTGCCTCTCCCTCTTCCAAGTTAAAACTTCTGCTCACTTCTAACTATAAATGAAAGCCAGATAAACAACATAGTAGAGTTAGAGAAGCAACAGTTATTTCAAACATAAAAGAGAATTCTGAGAAGATGACTCTAGCATTTTCAGAGAGAAAACAGCTTATGTGAGTCACATGTTCTTTGAGCTGGAGGAGGCCTCGCCTTGAGAGTTAGCTACACCCATGATTTCATTTTACAGATGAAGAAAATGATGTTCATAAATAAGATACGTGAATAGCCTAACTTTATACGGCTGATAAGCCAGAATACTTTCACGTAGTTGAAAATCATGGTCACTGTACATTGATGGCCTCTTGATTATTATTAAGATGCTTTTACTTCAGATCTACCAACATCTAAGGCTTTAATCTTAGAGGTGAAGTGTCATATGTCTAGAGTGAAGCAAGCTTGGTTCTGAGTCCTAGATCCCATGACAGTATCAAAGCTGAGGGTCATAGCAATAAGGAAAATACATTCTTCCTTTTGAAAGCTTATAAGAAATAAAATGAAACTTACACTATGCTATGAATTAAGTAATTAATTTCTCAACAAAAAAGAAATAAAAGGACTATTTTGAACACTAACAATTATGTCATGAGTACAGAATTCATTGTACAACCAACCATTTTATTACAATAGCTGTGAATAAACAGATAGCTAGTCAATTAGGAAACAAAAAAGTTACCTGAATAATGTGAAAATTTCCATAAACATTAAGTTCTTGCATGCTTTCAAGCATTCTTGAAGAAATTGTGGTTATTGTATGCTGTGTTAAAAAATAAATTCAAGTTTCCTCCTTAAACACAGTAGGATTTTAACAGCTGTGATAAACTACAGCAACACTGAATTGTATAACCACCTACTAGGTAGATAGGACAATATTTCATATATTTCCAGAATCTTTTTTCTTGGCTGCCAGAGGCAAAGTGATAATCAGAAGATTAGAAGTGCCCAGTAATGAAGATAGGTCAGGGAAGAGACCTGCAAGAAATTGCACCACTGGAACGAGGAACACTCACAGGAACAAAATGTATATTAGCTAAAGCATTTTGTAAATACTGAGTGCATGCTTTTCATGTGGAAGCCCTGGATCAATCCATCACATCACATGGTCTGAGCAGTGCTGAGAGAAATCCCCAGGCTAGAAATCACCACCAGCATTATTGGGCATAGCCACCCCCAAATATACACACAAACAATATTTGCAATGTTGGACTTTGAGAAGTTAAAGGTCTCACCAAAGAAACTAGTAAGAAATAGAGGTGGGGTTTGCATAAGACATCTGAAATTTATGCCTAATGTACTTTCAACTGCCCCCTATTACTCCTATTATAACTATTACTTAGTTATAAAATTCAGGGTATCATTGGTAAACAGATGAGAGAAAAAGTTAAAGGTATAGCAGAGATAAACAAAGAGGAAAAAAGTAGTATGTCTGTAAAAAAGGCAACATGCAAGCATTGTCAGCAACTACTAAATCAAGTTACAATGACTTGTAAAGTTAAAAAGGAGTGTAAAGGAATCTTCCCAAATTGATGACTTAGCACTCTTGAAGTCGAACATAAACAAACACGAAATAATCACTTGGTTCAGACATGAACACAGAGTTTTATCTGAAGAGAAATTTTAAAGAATCATCAGCAGTGACAAGTGGTTGGATCAGCTGTTTAGTGTCACATCTTCCACAGATGTTGGAAGCTATTGGCTCATGGAGCAATGGTTCAGCACAGACTTAATTAGAAGTCCCAGTTGCTAATCTTGCCACACTTCACGTATCACCCAGGATCCTCAGGGCAGCTCTCAACAGCCATAATTATTAATGGAATGCTATTTCAAAACACATACCCTCAATCTCTCCATGACAATGCTTCCTATCTTTTACTGTATTTTTTCCTCATTAAAAGTTTTCATTTTAGGAACCATGATTTACAATATTGATATGCAGAATTTCAAGCAAAAAACATTCCCACATCACACCCTCCACCAGTGTCGGTTTCCCCCCACCAAGTCCTACCTCCCTAATATCCTACAATGATATGCTTCTTATTAAAGACAAGAATGAACTCCCTCATTATGTGGTATATAAAGTAACACAGAAAAGAAATAACAAATAGTCAAGGCAACAAACAGAAACCAAGGACTGGTCTTGAGGAAGCTTATCCCATCCTTTACTCTGGATGAAGAGTTCTACATCAAGATATGTGAAGAGGTAAAGTAGCACAGTGGTAATAATGGCAGAGTCAGACGTCTGGGTTTGAATCATGGCTCTGAGCTTCTTAGCTATGTCTATCTTGGGTAATTCACTTATTTCTTTATGTCACAGTTTCCTCATCTTTTAGATAAGGGTAATTATAACTATCTCATGTTCATTATGAAAACTATTATTGAATTTAAATAGGCAAAGTGCTTAGACTACCACATGGTAAACACTATAGACATACTATTTAATACTTTACTTTTAGGTCATAAGTCTAAAGATGAATGTCTG
>JAOXYA010021490.1:0-13443 GCA_028565675.1 Sorex palustris | reverse complement strand
ATATTATCCATGGTGGTGGAAAATGGGCACTGGTGGAGGGAGGGGTATCTGATTATTGTATAATCGAAACCCAAGCAAAAAAAATTGTAAATCTACAACTGTACCTCATGGTGTTTTACTAATAAAAAAAAGAAAAAAAAGAAAAATATTATTACAGGCCATAGATATAGTACAGGGTCTTTGTACTGCATGCACCTGACCCTTGTTTAATCCTCAATTCCAAATAATCCTCCAAGCATTGTTGGGTGCTCCCCTAGAGGGCCTGAACACTACAGAATGTGGTCCTGGAAGTACCCAACTGTAATCTTCCGATGGCCAAGGAAAGCCCCAGCAGCTCACTCTCTGTCTGCGCTCGTTTGGTGGTCTTGGGCTATTCTCCCTCCTGGGGCGGCTCTTGCCTTGGGCAGATGAAGGAAAAACGAGGCTTCCAGGCTGGTTGGTGATCAGTTGCCATTTATTCCATTCTCCCCATGCACCTGGTCCAGTCTCACTAAGCTCCCCATTCTAGTCTCACACTACCCCTTGTTCCTGTCTTATCCTGTCTCTCCAGCTCATCTCTTCAGACTTCCTCTGGCAGCCATGTCTCTCGTCTCTCCACAAGCCTGCTCCTGCATTCTCCCCCTACATTCTTCTTCCTTTGTCCCCCTTGTAGTCTCTCCAAGATCCATCTTGCTGTCCTGGTCTCTTTCTTGTCTCTCTCCAACTCCCCACATTGGGGGTAGACACCACACCCTTTCCAGTGGAACAATCAACATGTTAAAACCCCATTCTGATTGCCTATCAGGCTCATGGGAAGAAACACCACCTAGAGGTGTTTCCTCTCTCCTTAGTCTTATAACTTAATTGACATCTTAATTAACATCTTAATTGTACTTCTTGATATTAATTATTTTGTATGGACACAGTAAGAGATACGTTGAGATTGTAGGGTGGCTCTCCTGAGGACATCTCACTATAGATCTCAGACTACAGTGCTCATGCCAGATTAATTTTTCAAACCCTAGCAGGGCCTTATTACAGCTATTACTTTTTGGACCATGACAGTTTGTCTATGACCATGCTCTTAACTTTTAGTTAAGTATTATGGCCCTTTGGCCAGGCCCATTTTGATGCCAGGATAGTTCACTGCTTACCCTGGGTACATCCAGTCCCTCGTGAGACCCTGCTTTTGGGGAGCTAGGAAGAAAGGGCAACTGAGGCTTAAGTCGAGAGAACAGATGCCCAAGGGTGAATATCATTTGGAGTCAATTAACTCCAAGTTACAAAAGCATATAATTAGCTGTCTTCCTGTATCCATACAAAAAGGACATTGCTCTGAATTTACTATGCAAAGAGAGAAAAGCAATATTTACAAGTTAACAGAACACAAAGAAAGAAGTTACAAGTAAACACAGAGGAATGGGAGCACTGTGATGGGAGTAACCCAATAAACCTAAGCTCCCTGTGGCAAGGCGAAAAGGACAAACCAATCTTATCCTACAATTAATGATTTGTTTTATTTGCTTTTACAGTCAAGTCCTCAAAACTCAGATGTGTATGTCATAACTCTTATCAGACCTCAACGAGAGTTAATGTTCAGTGTGCATGCTAAGTTCTGGATGGCTTTTACATTGGTTGGACCTGGTTCTAAGTGTGCCACGTGCCTTACATGTCTTGAATAGCCTTATCCATATTGAAAGGTTATTATGCAATCAATGAAGAGAGCTAAGAAGTCCCGAGATGAACAGAACGAACCCTTCATTGAGTATCATGCATGGTAACAGTCAAAGCTACTGAGTTTTATTTCCTTATATGAAAGTCAGACACTTTTGAAGACCCCACGAAGTCCCACGCACTCTTTTCTCCTGTGGGGATGGTCTCTGGGTTCAAATTATTGATCCTCCTCAATTTACTTCTTTGAATTTTTCCGTTTGTTCTTAGTGAGTTTTATGTTCAAAAATTTTGTTTCTGGCATTTCACAAATTCGAAACATGTTGAAGAAACAGGGTACATCATTCCAATTTTCCCTTGGATTTGAGGAGTCCCTTATGGTGACACAGTCCTCGACAGTTGCCAGGTTGTTGGGTTCTCCAGCATCCCAGAAGCTGGAAGAGAATCATACAGAAGACTTCAAATACCAGTTGCAAGAGGCCAAGTGAACAGGTGTCCAGGCCCAGAGCATTTGTGTTATTTAAGTTCATATCTTTGTTTTTTGGGGGGGGAGTTTCTGTTTGTTTTGTTTGGGGGCCACATCCGATGATGCTCAGAAGTGCCCCCTGATTTTGTGCTCAGGGATCACCCCTGGCTGTGCTCAGGGGGACCATATAGGATGCTGAGGATAGAACCATATGCAAAGAAAACGCCCCGCCCCCTGTACTATTACTCCGATCTCTGGCTTCATATCTTTATAAGGTAACTTTTTAATTAATTAACTTTTTAAAATTAAAATTAACTTTTTAGCTAACCTTTTAAAATTAACAAAAAGTCTCCTGTTTTATTAATTATGAGAAAAATCTCAGAGAAGCAAAACCATTGGTTTAGGTCTCAAGATTTGGGAACAATAAAACTGAAGTGGATTTTTTTAATTGTATTTCTTTAATTAACTAATTATTTATTTAAATTTTTTGTAATGGATTCCCATGAGGTACAGTTACAGACTTACAAACTTTTGTGGTTACATTTCAGTCATACAATGCTTAGTACCCAATCCCTCCACCAGTGCCCATTTACCACCAATGATCCCAGTGTGCCTCCTCCCACACCCACCTCATTTCCCCCACCCTGTCCCACTTCTGTGGCAGGCATACCCTTTTGCTCTTTCTCTCATTTTGGGCATTGTGGCTTGCAATAGAGGAACTGAGTGACCATCATGTTCAGTCTATAGTCTATTTTCAGAACGCATCTCCCATCCCGAGTAGGCCCTCCAAGCACCCTTTACTTGGTCCCTTCTCTGTTTGAGCTGCCTTTTCCCCAAGCATGTGAGGCTGGCTTTCAAGCTGTGGAGCACTCCTCCTGGTGCTTATCTCTACTATTCTTGGGTGTTGGTCTCCCTCTCTGTTACTTTATATTCCACAAATGAGTGCAATCTTTCTATGTCTGTCCCTCTCTTTCTGACTCATTTCACTCAACATGATATTTTCCATGTTGATTGAAGTGGATTTTTCTGAGTTTCTATTTGGTCACGCTCCCTCAGGACTTTAGACCCTCTATGAGAAAATGTGCAAGGGGTTAATAATCCTAAAGGGTTCATTTCCTTCACATCCATCTTTTATTTCACATTTGGTTCCTTTACTTTACATAACTCCTTACAAGGTGTTAGGGAAGCAATGTTCCAAGAGCAACTGAATTTAGCTCTTAGAAATGATTTAGACCCATGGGTCTTTGATTTTTTTTGTCAAAAACTCCTAAACGTGCCTTGCTCTATGAAGTGTCATGGTTAAGAGTGGAGAGACATTACTAAGGGGACTCCCACTTTTTTTTTTTGCTTGTTGTGTCACACCTGGTGATGCACAGGTGTTACTCCTAGCTCTGTACTCAGGAATTACTTGTGGTGATGCTCAGGGGACCATATGGGATGCTGCGAATTGAACCTGGGCCAGCCACGTGCAAGGCAAATGCCCTACCTGCTGTGCTATCACTCCAGCCTGGGACTCCCACTTTGACTTGTAATTTTAGTGATTTACTTTTCCAAATCACTGTGTTTGACTCATTCACTGAAGTTTGGGCCATAAGAATTGCACTGAATTCCACTCATTGTCACCACTCATTTCTAATGAGTTAATATTCCGATTTATTATTTTTTATTTTCAATTTTTTTTGCAAGGGGAAGGGTTTGGGTCACATCCAGCTGTGCACAGAGGCACTCTCTCTATGCTGAGGGGGTTACTCTTGGAAGTCTTTGCAGGACCATGTGGTATAAGAGAACGAACTAGGGTTAGCCACATGCAAGGCAAACACCTTAATTTCTGAATTATCTCTCTTTCCCTCTACTCATTTTTGGTAGGATAACATTGGTTTGTCCTTTCTCCCTTGCCACGGGAAGTTTAGGTTTATCAGGTTCCACCCACCACAGTGCTCCTGAGACACTCCCATTTCTTTGCTTATCTGTAACCTCTTTCTTTGTGCTCTGCTTCCCCAACTGGTCTATCACCCTTTCCCCCTAATCAGACTCTGTTAACTTGTGAGGTCAGATCCTTCTAAGGACACTGGACTTGTATTCATAGGTGAAATCTTTCTCTTACGTCCTTTTGCATAATTACTTCAAAGCAATGTCCTTTTTGCATAGACACAGAAAGACAGTCAATGCTATGCTTTTGTAACTTGGGAGTTAATTGACTCCGAATAATATTCACTCCTTGACATCTGTTTTCTCAACTTAAGCCTCAGTTGCCCTTAGTTCCTAGCACCCCCAGAGCAGGTCCCAACAAGAGACTGGATGGACCCAGGGCAAGCTATGAGCTACCTTTGCAATTTTTACTTGCTATTTTCCCTTTATTCTTGAGATAGTGCTCAGAAGTGAGCGCAGAAGATATTCATGTTTCTTTTCCTTCTGATTTACATCAACTTTTTCCCCCTTCGTGCTTCTAATATCACAAGGATAGCCCTGGTTATCTCAGGGGAGAAAATTATGATGACGTCCTTCAACCACAATAGAACTTTAGCATTGCAGGTAGCCTTCAAGAAGAAAATTACCTTAGAGACTTGGTGAAAGGTGTACCATCTACCCATTTCCACTGATCTTCAACAATCCGGTCTGTCAATCCAATATAAAACTCTCTCACTGGAGGTTTCGTGTGGTAAAGAAACACCTGTGAAAGCAGCACACATGGAGAAAAATCAGCAAAAATCGATCATTTCAATTCTGAACAAATTTCTAAAGGTGATTGTTCTTCGGATAAAGTAGAATCTGGTTGGGGCCATAGAGATAGTACAGCAGATAGGACACTTGCCTTGAGTGCTTCTGACCTGGATTTGATCCCTGATATACTATATGCCAACCACCACCCCACCCCCCAGCATCACCAGGAGTAATTCCTGAGTGCAGAGCCAGGAGTAACTTCTGAGCATCACGGAGGGTGGCCTCCAAACATAAACAAACAACAAAAAAAAATAGAATCTGGATTAGAAAAAATATATGATGGATCTGAAATTGTTAAACTATAGGGGATTACCCCCTGACATTTTTGGGGGGCTCTTGACTTTGGCAGAGATGATTTTGGTTATTCTAATCAATATGAAGCTATATGTTTTATATTATAATCTAAATAATTCTCTAACTAAGAAATGCCTAGTTACTCTGATTTTAATTCAACTAGATTCTAAATTATGCACTTTGGGATATTTTATAAATCTTTTTATAATCTTTATTTTAATTGCTTTATTATTGTGATATATTTATGTATATATAAAACATAAACCCAATAAAAATAACCTGTCACAGAGAAGGAATGTCTCAATAACTCATTCAAAGTTTATCAGCTGCAACTTGTCGAGATAACTATCTTTGACTACAGCAAAGCATTACTTTTCACCACTAAGAGGTAATAGGCAATACTTACTTGCCCTCTTTCATTTGAGAAATTGATAAACAATGAATATTGGAAAATTGTATGATTGAAACTCAATCATGTACAGTTTTGTATATATAGTGAGTCAATCACTGTCACCGTCACTGTCCTCCCGTTGTTCATCGATTTGCTCAAGCGGGCCCAGTAACGTCTTCATTGGAGACTTTTGTTGTTACTGTGTTTGGCATATCGAACACGTCATGGGGAGCTTGCCAGGCTTTGCCATGTGGGCAAGATACTTTCAGTAGCTTGCCGGGCTTTCCGAGAGAGGCGGAGGAATTAAACTTGGGTCAGCCATGTCGGCTGCATGCAAGGCAAACACCCTACTGCTGTGCTATAGCTCCAGCCCATGAGTTAATAAAAAAAATAAAAATAAAATAAATTCATAAACACTGATAACTCTAAAATAAGCTCTCATATATTTGTCCCCTGTGTAACTAATAGAAGTGAGTATAGAAATTGCTTCTTTTCTTAGCTTCTTCTAATAATAAAAAGTTAAAGTAAGTATTGATATACAGAAACAATATGCATGGCTTGCATTTTATGCAAGAAGATCATTTAATATAAAGTATCTATGATGAAAACTTCTGCACACAGGTATGGCAAAAGGTCTGGATCTTATGCAGAATGTTACATTGGCACTGGAAAAAGCCATGCTCCACTTACTTGCTCTTCCACACTGTTGATAACCACCAGCTGAGCTCCCATGTCTGAACAGTTTTTTGCACTTAATGCCCAGGTCAAGGTGTTAGTAGAAAAGAAATAGCAGCTGGATTGAAAATGTACCCATTTCCATGGACAGCAATGCTCGACTGAATCTGGGGGAAATGAAGGTCCTGTGAGTGAATAAAAAATATAAAATTAGAAATACAAACTGAGTAAGAAAACATTCTATGAACGCATCACTTCTAGTCATAATATAGTTCACAGTTCATAATACTGTGAACCCCTTACTTATGTCCCATATCTTATGACCTAAGACTAGGAAATTTATATGTTAATAAGAAACCAATAACTACTTTGTTTTTTTGAGATATGATCCTTTATTTTCTAGATGTTAGGGCTGGTATGGAAACATCTAAGCGATCTATCTCAGCTATGCTACTAAAGGAAAACCCTATTATTTGTTCTTAGACATCTGAAAGAAAGTTTGTGTTCTATCTGAACAATGCCTCAACAAGCATTTCTCATATTAATGCACCCTCAACATAACTTCCCAACTAGTAGAACAGATGACCATACCTGTACCTGTACCTGTCCTTCGTTGTTCATTGATTTGCTCGAGCGGGCCCAGTAACGTCTCCATTTTGAGACTTGTTGTTACTGTGTTTGGCATATTGAATACTCTCGGTAGCTTGCTGGGTTCACCGGGAGGGGTGGAGGAATCCAACCCGGCCTGGCCAGGCTGGCTGCATGCAAGGCAAACGCCCTACCACTGTGCTAAGCATTTCTCATATTAATGCACCCTCAACATACCTTCCCAACCAGTAGAACAGATGACCATAATTTCGTAGAATTAAAGCTTTAAAAATTTATTAAAAAATAAAAAGTACAATGACACCTGAATTTAATGACAAGGCAATTACAAATCAGTGAAGTTAGTTACTTTTCTAGTATTACATAGCATTTTGGGAAGACTTGGAACCCAGTGTATGTGAGAACACAGGGAGTGTATTTCTGAGATACTTAAATTCCCTACTCTATACATCTTCATCTCCACCTCATTTGGAAGCAGGTGGTAAATAGGAAAAATTTACAATCCTGGGGTTATACCTTTTATTTCCAGATGTACTGTTTAGATTAGAGCTGTAACAATAGCACAGCAGTAGGGTGTTTGCCTTGCATGCAGCTGACTCGGCCTACCCGACCTACCCGGGTTCAATTCCTCTGCCCCTCTCGGAGAGCCTGGCAAGCTACCAAGAGTATCTTGCCCACACGAAAAGCCTGTCAAGCTACCCGTGATGTTTTTGATATGCCAAACACAGTAGCAACAAGTCTCACAATGGAGATGTTACTGGGCCTACTCGAGCAAATCAATGAACAATGGGAGGACAGTGACAGTGACTGTTTAGATAGATATCTCAAATTCATTCCAAATGAATGTGATTCCAAATGTATGTGATAATAGGGGCTGTGGTGAAAGTACAGTGGGTAGGGCATTTGCCTTGCGCCTGGTCAACCGGGGTTCTATTCCTGGCATCCCATATGGTTCCTCCAGCTCTGCCAGGAGTGATTCCTGAGTGCAGAGCCAGAAGAAATCCCTGAGCATCGCTGGGTGTGACCCGCCTCCACCAAAAAAAAAGTATGTGATAATATTGCCTCACTTTTTTTTTTTGCCTCCGTGCTAATTGCATTTCCAAATTTACTCCTCATCTTCCTTTTATAGCACAGGTAAGAATTTTCATTTTGTTGGGAAAAATAAAACCTAAACCCTGCCCCCTTCTTTCCTTTTGGGAATTATGGTTTGCCAAGAGAAAGAGAAAGAGAGAGAGAGAGACAGACAGACAGACAGACAGGCAGGCAGGCAGACAGAAGTGCCTGCCGTAGAGGTGGGGTTGTGGGGAACAGGAGAGAAACTGGGAAATATACACTGGTGAAGGAATGGGTGTTAGAACACTGTATGACTAAAACCCAATCATGAGCAACCTTGTAACTGTGTATCTCACTGATTCAATTTTAAAAATAAATTAAAAATAAACCAAGACCTAATCTAACTACTTTGCTTCTTCCCAAATCAACAGAGAAGCTTGAAAAGATTGGTATGAAAATCTTGAATTTCACCTTTGAGAACTGTTATACCTGATCCATTTTTGAAGCAGGAAAACTCCATCAAGTCCTCTTGTGGCGGGAACTTTTGCTCATCACATGACTGAAAGATGCGATGTGTTACTGTGTGGAGAGGGACACAGTTAATATGAGTCTTCTGATAAAAAATTTATTTTATAAAATTATCATATGATCCAGCAATTTCATGTCAAGATACTTTTCCCAGGAACAAAAATTTGTAAAGATACACCTATACCTATGTCATTACAGTGATGTTTTCAAGAACTAAGATCTGAAAACAATCCATGTGCTCAATGACAGATGAGCGGGTAAGGAAGTTGTATACATATATAATATATGTATGAAAACCCTATTATTTGTTCTTAAACACCTGAAAGAAACACATATATACACGTAGCATATATATAATGTGCATGTATGCATTGTTTATGCACACACCTACAATGGAATATGATTCAGCCATTAGAAAAATAAAAACATTTTTGCTACAACATAAATATAGCAAAAACATAAAAGAGGTAGTTCTACTAAGCAAATGAATCAAGAGAAAGATAAATATTGAACTCACTCACTGGTGGAATATGAAGAAACAAAACATGGGAATATCAATGTTCCTTGATAACAAACCCTTAGACCCTCAGAACTGTGGTTTGGCAAATGCAGGAGGCGCGGAGGGGAGTGTGCTGAAAGTTTGTATTGGACTTTGGTGCAGGGATATGGGCACATTGGTGGTGGGTGTGGTATGCCAGCATCATACCTCTAAAGCCTATATACATTGACACTCTCGTAAACTGGTATTATCACAATAAAAATAAGTGAAAATATAACTTTAAACATCATTTTGTAAAACTGCCAATAGTCATATGCTAGATTCTTACTAGCTGCATTTCCTTCTTTATGGGGAGACACAAAGATTTACTTACTCAAAAGAAGAGGAAGTTCATTCCTCATAGTGTTCCCAGGTTTGACAGATGAATATACTTGATTTCAGGGAGAACAAAAGCCCAGACAAAACAAATGTGTTTGTATTCTCTGTCTTCCCTCTACCCTTCCTTGCCGTAAGCAAAGGAATTTCTCATGTTTTAGACTAGCTTATAGGTTCCATTAATTATTGGGATGTAGAAGGCTAGAAGTAGCAATGGTTTGAGGGACACTGAAGACCACCACCAAAAGGGAAAATGTCCACCATGAAAAAATGTGTCAAGAGGTCACTGAAGTGTGGTAACAGTTCTATATTAATTGAGGATTTGGACTTGTGGAATAACCTGGTAATATATCAGGGAAAACCTGAAATTAAAATACCCTACATAGGTAGAGGTAAAAAAATGCATATAAGTATACACTTATAAAGAATATTTTAATAGTATTGAACACCTGAATTGGGAATAGACAGAATATAGATATGCATAAGTAACTTTTTTAAGATTATGCATTTGTTACTGAAAGACAAAATTGCATTGTTTTCCAACATTTAAAAAACTTGAAATTTAAAATTGGCATGTAGTTTCAATTATTTTAGATGCTATGAAAGTATAAGTGAGTTGAGAAATGAGACATTTGGAATATCTTTAGTATCGCTGATGCATTAGTGAGATTTGTCAACACATACATCACACTTTGCAACATTCCACATGACTGAAATTCATAATAAAGTTGAATATTTTATACGAGTCTTAAAAAAAAGAAAAAAGAAGAGGCGCTGGAGCAATAACACAGCGGGTAGGGCATTTGCCTTGCACGTGGCCAACCTGGGTTCGATTCCCAGCATCCCATATGGGCCCCTGAGCACTGCTGGAGTAATTCCTAAGTGCAGAGCCAGGAGTAACCCCTGTGCATTGCCAGATGTGACCCAAAAAGCAAAAAAAAAAAAAGAAAGAAAAAGAAAAAAAATGCCCTTCATGGAAGAAGAGTGCCCCCTAGCAGCAAAGAGTAACTTATTAACTTATTCTAATATTAATAGGATAGATAGAATTTGCCCTTCAGAACTCACCAATACATTTAGTGATAAAACAGGCACTGAGCAGTAGAATGGAGACCCCAGCAACAGCCCAGAAAAACACTTGGGAGGAGAAGCATTGTCTTGCTGTAGAGAAACACAAATATAGTTAATTGTCCTAAAGATAGATACAGAAAAAAACTGAGACACAGGGGTGCTCCCAAGCAGTGCTCAGGATCCCAAGGGCCACTTCTGAGGTTATTCAGCCAACCCTTCTCAAGGGGTTGAATGCTAGGATCAAAGCTGTGGTGTTCCTTTGGTCCTGTGATGATCAGGACCACCAGAGCCACCTCAGCAGTGCCAGGGAGAATGTTGGTAACACATGAAGGGGCATGTGGTACCAGGGGTCTAAATGAGGTTTCATGCATGCAGAGTATGCGCCCTCACCCATATTTTATATCCACAGCCCTGCATGAGGTTCTTACTCATCCTTACTTCCTTCCTTCCACCACCATTGTCTGTGCTGAGTAATTCTCAAACGTCAGGGTGTACTGGCATTATTTGGGGGACTCGTGAAACCACAGATTCTCAGGCCTCACCCCAAGTTAACGTTTCCATAGAGCTGGTATAGAACAAACACGTGACCTGGGGCCTGTATTTTTAGAACCACGGAAATAACCCATTACTAATCCTAAACTATTGATGGAGAAAAGTGCATTTTTCCTTCACGTCTAGATTTTCCCCTTTTCCTGTTTTTCTGTTTCTCCCTGCCACCTTCTCTATTTTTCTTGTCTCTCTACTATTCTCTTTGCAGTGCCTTTATTTCTTTTTATTATTATTATTATTATTATTATTTGTAGGGGTACTGCTATTTATTCAGAGTGCCTTTATTTCTTGTTTTTTTTCTTTTTGGGTCACACCCGGTGATGCACAGGGGTTACTCCTGGCTCATGCACTCAGGAATTGCTCCTGGGGGTGCTCGGGGGACCCTATGGGATGCTGGGAATCGAACCCGGGTCGGCTGCATGCAGGGCAAACACCCTACCCGCTGTGCTATCGCTCCAGCCCCCAGAGTGCCTTTATTTCTTAAGTTCTTTGCCATAAGATTTAAATTTTAGAGATTTCTTAAATCTCTTGACAAGCATCTAGCAATTCTCCTCCTCTCAATATACATAATTATTATTATTATTAATTTGTTTTTGTTGTGATTTAGATAGAGTCACAGTAGTAATACAAGGAAAACAAGTTTCCAAGAAGTCAAGAAACTTGGTCATTGGGAAGTTCTAGGAAGGGTAGGAATAGTCACCTGATAGCTTCCATGCACAGCAATCCTTCCAGTATGACATTTAGTTATCTAAATTGTCTTGAGCTTTCCTCTTCTTTATTTTCTGACTGTTTCTCCCCTTCTAACTCATCTTTACATTATTGAATGTTTTTCTATGTCCTGTCCTCCCTTATAACTTCTCTCCACTTTCCACCCAATCCACTAAAGGACTGGGACAGAAACGCAAAGAGCGGAAGCCAACAATGCTTTGTATGCTGCAACCCCAGCTTCTGTCCCTGGTACCACACGGTTCCCCAGAGCACCCTAGTGTGGCTCCCAAACCAAACCAAACCAAACAAAAAAAAAAAGAGTCTTTAAAAAAAAGAGAGAGAGATAGTTGCAAGTTGTACCTGTATTTTGTGATGTAGATGACTTGAAGAAATTCATTCTTAAACTTTCTCTTCTCAGTCTCTCATTGTCTCTTTTCAGTGTTTGAGCTCTGGAGTGTTCTGTTAGTAAGAGTTGAAGAAAATGAATCCCAAACACTTTATTTGAGGAACTTCAACAATAAGAAACAAACAAAAAAAAAACAATAGCTTTGCTGCAGTTATTGGCACAAATCAGGGTTTCCTCTCTTGCGCAGGAGGGCAAGTGAGCTTACTTCCTCTGGCAACAACCAGAGGAAGTGATGAAATGGGATCAACACTAATAGACTGATGCCCTGGAAATACAAGCAGTTAAAGTTAAAGTTTAAGGGCTGGAGAGATAGCACAGTGGGTAGGGCATTTGCTTTGCAAGCGGTCAACCAGAGTTTCATCTCTGGCATCCCATCTGGTCCCCTGTTCATCACCAGAGTGATCCTGAGCTCTGAGTCAGGAGTAACACCTGAGCATTGCTGAGTGTGGCCCCCAAACAAAACAAAGCACGGTAACACTGCAGCACTGTCCTCCCATTATTCATCGATTTGCTCAAGCGGGCACCAATAACGTCTCTATTGTGAGACTTGTTGTTACTGTTTTTGGCATATCGAATATGCCACAGGTAGCTTGTCAGTCTTTGCCATGCAGCAGTATACTCTCAGTAGCTTGCTGGGCTCTCTGAGGAGGCAGAGGAATCAAACCCGGGTCAGCCTCGTGCAAGCCAAACGCCCTATCCACTGTGCTATCGCTCCAGCCCAAGATAACAAAAATAAATAAAATCATAATTTAATTTGGCTAAAAACAATTGGCCTACTTCCTTTCAGTCTAATTCATCCCTCAAGTTGCCCTTGACACTGTGGAAACTACCTCTGCACTCCGACTTTCATTCTTAATCTGTACCATGCAGCATCTGTTAACTAACTATGAGACAAGCTCCAAATCCTCCCAGCAGTGAGTCCAGAGCTGGGCACTAAATCAACATTCTCAGACTGTGAGCATGCAGGGTTTCAGGTATAGGACCTTCTGGGTTCTGCTTGGGCCAGTTGAGTAATCCAGCTACATCAGATTAGTAGGAGGAAAGAGAAAATTGTATTACACATATATGGTGAATGGACATGACGTAGATCCTAAAGAAATAAGGGAAGCAAAACTAGGATGTATATTTAGAGGTGAAGAACAGGGTAGGTGCTTGGGGTTTCAACCAAGAGTGGAGGAGGACACTCATGGTGAGGACAGGATGACTCACAGACAAACACTAGGTGCTCTGTAATCAGATGTCTGTCTTGCCATATAGAGAAGTTTATGTAATAGGAAAGTTATTACATAACTTTTTAAGTCTCACTTAAAAATATTTTTGCTGGGCTGAAGCAATAGCACAGCGGGTGGGGTGTTTGCCTTGCACACAGCAGATACCGGTTTGATTCCCAGCATCCCATATGGTCCCCCAAGCACCACCAGGAGTAATTCCTGAGTGCATGAGCCAGGAGTAAC
>JAOXYA010021483.1:0-26540 GCA_028565675.1 Sorex palustris | reverse complement strand
GCTTCTAGAGGAGGGGCCCTGCGACCCCCCCCACCACCCGGCGCCGCGAGCCCCTCCCGGGGGGCCCTCGGGGTGCTGCGCGGGTGCCCGGAGGGGACGGGCGCGCCTTCCCGGGCCAGGGGCCGCGACGGCGGTGGTGCTGGGGGGCCCGACCCCCTCTGCGGGGCCCGACCCTCCCATCCCATCCCCGCGGGGCCCGACCCCCCCACAGCCCCCTCTGCGGGGTCCAGCCCCCCCATCCCTCTGCGCTACCCGACAGCCCCTCCCCCCGCGGCGCCCCCCACCCCCTCACCGTGCACCGACCACTCTCCCGCCGGCCCCCTCCCCTCTGGGGACCCCCGTTTTGGGCGCTTGAAAGCCACGGCCCTATTTTCCCACATTTCCGCAGGAATCGTTTCGTCATCTTTTTCTTTACTCGCGACCTTGTTTACATCCCTGGGGCCACACCCCCAGCCAGTGGCCCTGCCCAGCCCAGCCCAGCCCAGCCCAGCCCAGCAGCGGCAGGGGACCTCGTGGGTCCGCGAGCCCACCCTCGTGTATCACGCCAAACATGTTTGTTGTAGCTCAGGGTACTCCTGCCAAGGTCTTCCCATTCACAGATCAACTCGTGAATTTTTTTTTTTGGTCCTATCTCATTATCAAAACCCCAAAGAGATTCCTTGAAACCCTTTTTTTTTAATCCTTTTGACTTTTTGGGGCCACATCTGCCAGTACCCAGGGGCTCCTCCTGGCTCTGCTGCACTCCGGAACCTCTCCTGGCGGTGCTCGGGGTATGGCATGCCAGGGATGGACCCTGGGTCAGGCGTGTGCAAGGCCAATACCCGCCCCGCTGTGCTGTCACGCCAGCCCGTTTGTTGGAACTGCCCGTTTATCTGGGGTCACTTTGCATGTCCTGGCACTGTACCATCTCGCGGGCGATGTGCCAGCCCTCGGCGACTGTCAGGGGAGTGTCTTGTGGCCACTGTGCTGTGGCTTTTCCCACACCAGCACAGAGACAGGTGGCAGTGTCTGGTGTTGAATTTTACCGATATCAGGTGTTCTTCCCTCACTCCTGCGGGGCCACCCCTCCCCCTGCTCCCCATTGCTGGGGGCACTGCTGGGGCTGGCCCGACCCGGGCAGGCGGTGCTCAGGAGGCTGTTTGGTTGTGGGCCAAGCTCCAGCCCTCAGACGTACTGACGTGTGTGCCACCGAGTGCACTCACTCTGGCGTTTACGTGTACTTCTGTACATTCTGACCATTGTGTGTTTGTCCAGTACTAAGATGTTGCATTCTTGGAAATTAGAGTCATTTTATTTTGGACATGTGCTTAAAAGTTCACTTTGCTTTTGTTTTATTTTGTTTCATTTTTTATTTCTGTTTTATTTTGTTTAGGATCTTCAGTAGGTTTGGTTCATTCACACCCCCCCTCACTTCACACTTGCAATCAGGAGTGTACCAGAAAGCGGGGGATTCTTTTTGTTTGTTTTTTGGCCACACCGTGACTCGGCTGTCAGGGATCGCTCCTGTCAGGCTCTGGGGCTCATATGTAGTGTCAGGATCAAAGCTGGCTCAGCCATGTGCAAGGCAAGTGCCCTCCCGCTCTGCTGTGGCTCTGGCCCCAAAAGGAATTGTTTTTCCCTGCTCTGGAAACTTCTGTTTTGTGTGTGTGTGTGTGTGTGTTGTTTTGTTTTTTCCTTTTGGGTCACACCCAGCAATGCTCAGGGGTCACTGCTGGCTCTGCACTCAAGAATCACTCCTGGCGGTGCTCGGGGGACCCTATGGGATGCTGGGAATCGAACCTGGGTTGGCCACGTGCAAGGCAAACGCCCTCCCCGCTGTGCTATTGCTTCAGCCCCATCTGGAAGCTTCTGGAGCACAGCGATGGTGATGATACATGAGAGTTCGATTTGTGTGGGGGGCGGGTTGGGGCTTACTCCTGGCGGGCTCAGGATGCCCCGGGGTGCTGGGGATTGAGCCCAGGTCAGTGTGTGCCAGGCCAGCGCCCTGCCCGTCGAGTCCGAGGAGCTGACAGGAGCCCTCCGTCTCCAGTGCAGGTTCCAACCTGAAGGAGTGGCTGAGGGAGCAGTTCTGTGACCACCCGCTGGAGCACTGTGATGACACGCGGCTCCACGACGCGGCCTATGTGGGGGACCTGCAGACTCTGAGGCGCCTGCTGCAGGAGGAGGGCTACCAGAGGTGGGCGCCGGCTGGCAGTGTGCCCGCTGTGCCCTCCACTGTCTGCTCTGCGCTCCCGAGCTGCTCCCAGCCCCCCGGGGCGCTGGCTTCGGCAGGGACGGCGGCCCGAGCACCCTGGGTTTCAGGAGCGGCTGGGAGAGCCTCCAGCCGCCAGCAGCCCCGAGGAGCAGGGGGCAGGAGCGTGGCCCCTTCTCATGGCTCCTGCCCCTTCCCCCCTGTGCTCGGCCCCTTGCTGACAGTCCTGGCACTCAGCTGTAGGAGAGAGCTGGGGGGCTCGTTGGTACTTCGGGGTCTCTGCTCGCTGCTCTGGGTGCCTCCGTCAGTGGCTGGGGAGGTGCCGGGTGGGGTCTGCGTGGCTGTGGCAGAGCCGGAGGGACCCGCTGTAGTGCCACCAGGGCCTTCAGGCTGTGCTGCCTCGGTCCTCACCGCCTGGCTCCCTTCTCCAGCCGCATCAATGAGAAGTCCGTGTGGTGCTGCGGCTGGCTCCCCTGCACGCCGCTGCGCATCGCCGCCACCGCCGGCCACGGTGACTGTGTGGACTTCCTGATCCAGAAGGGGGCCGAGGTGGACCTGGTGGACGTCAAGGGCCAGACCGCCCTCTACATGGCCGTGGTGAACGGGCATCTGGAGAGCGCGCGCATCCTCCTGGAGGCCGGGGCCGACCCCAACGGCAGCCGGCACCACTGCAGCACGCCCGTGTACCATGCGGCGCGGGTGGGCAGGGCCGACATCCTGCAGGTGCTGGTCAGGTCAGTCGGGGCCGGGGCCCACCCTCGCCTGGCTCCTGGCCTCCCCGCTCTGCTTCCTGGTGGGCTCTCTCTCACGCTCCCCACCTTCCTTGATTGCATGTCACATTCATGTCCCTGGTTCTTGAGCTTTCGAGTCGAGTGTTCGGTCCCTCCCGCTCGGCAGTGGACTCTCCAGGTGACTGCTGTGGGCTCTGCCTTCTGCTCAGCCCTCTCCTTGCCTTTAGATTGGCCTCAGGGAAGTTGGTTTCCTCTTTGTTTTTGTGGCTATGGAGAAAGTTTCAATTAAGGCGCTGGAGCGGTAGAGGAGTGGGTGGGTGCTTGCCTTGCACAGCCAGCCCGGGATCAGTCCTTGACCCCCGTGCGTGGTCGACCTGGGCATCCCACCCGGTAAAAAGGTGGCGAGGTTGGGGGCCAGGTTGTGCATGCTGAACCCCGCACCGCTGGGCCTGCCCACCCACCTGCAGGCTATGGTGCTGCCCTCCTGGTCTGACCGCCCGTGCCCCTGGGCACCTCTGGGGAGAACCGACCAAAGTGTTCTGAGCGTTTGTCGCGTTCACATGGCTGGCTTCCCCCTGGTCCACCCCGCTCCGGGGCCGCACATAGTACGGGTGCCGGTCGTGCGTGTAACGGCTGAGGAATGCTGGTTTCTTGGATCATGAGGGACAGTCGTGTCTGCTTGAGGCTGCTCTGAGCTGTCAGGAATACTGATTGGGGAGCAGAGAGTACAAACTGCCTTGCGTGCAGCCCGCCTGGTGTCCCCGGGCACGCCTACAGGGATTCCCGAGTGCAGGTCCAGGGGTAACCTGAGCTCTGCCGGGTGCAGCCCCCAAACAACCAGGAAACCCCAAGCAAACATATTTGAGGGGGAATCAAAGCATTTTATTGGGGGTCTTCAGGGGAGGATCGAAAGCTGAGTTCTCGGCCGGCTGGGATCTCCGTAGCAGTGCAGCCCTGAAAAACCAAACGTTTTTGCGTCAGATGATGTTGTGGGCGCTGGAACCAGATGGCGAGGGGTGTGTCTGCCCGGCCTGTGGCAGCCACACCCTGCACGCCTGCCTCACCGGGCCCCTCCGCTCCTCCTTTGGTGCTCAAGGATTTTGTTTGGTTTAGGTTGGGGCTACACCCAGAGGTACTTGGGGCTCCTCCTGGCAGGAGTCTCGTTACCCGCGGGACTATCACTCCAGCCCGTTTCGTTCATTTTATGGGCAGTCTTGTGTCTGTTTTGTCGGAGAGGGTTTCTGTCTTCTTCCCACTAGGGCTGTCTTTGGGATTTCTCTTCCTGTCCGCCCGCCTGTCTCCGGGGCTCCCTTTCCCGAGGAAGCTTTCCCCACCTCCTTCCCCCGTGGCAGTTTGTCTTGGGCTTGGACAGAGTGTCAGGGGCAGTTCTCAGTACGGAAAGGATGAGGGATGGCTCCCGGCTCTGGGTGCAGTGGACAGAGCAAGGACCTGGAGTCCCTGTGCCCAGCCCAGAAGGATGTTGACTGGACAGGTGTGGATTCCCCGGCCTGGACTTGGCCCCGGGCTGGGCGGGGAAGCAGCATCGTGTGAGGAGAAGTGGGTACCCATTAGATGGCTTTGGTTGGGCTCCCGGATGGACTGGACCTGCTGCCTCCTTTTTCACTGGAGATACTCTTTCTTTTATTATTTGATTTTTTTTAAGTTTTGTTTTTGTTTATTTTTACTTTTTTGGGGGGCCACAACCAGCAGTGTTCAGGGGTTACTCTGGCTCTGCACTCGGGAATTACTCCTGGAAGTGCTTGGGGGACCTTATGGGATGCCGGGGATCGAGCCTGGGTTGGCCACATGAAGGCAGACGCCCTCCCGCTGTCCTCTGGCTCTGGCTTCGAAATACTCTTTTCTGTAGAAACTGACGCGTAGTGCTCCCACAGTTGTGTCAAGGCTAACGCCATGGCTGGAGCCTTCCAGCCCACAGTGGGAGATGCTGCAGTAGCGGTGAGAAGGTGGCCCCAAGGCCTCCCTGCTTTGGCGAGACTGACTGGCACCTGGGACCCAGGAGATAGTTAGGGTCTTTGAAGTTGTATGTTGGAAAAATGAATAAAAGGCATATTCAGATTCTGAACCAGTTCTCAGTTCTAATTCTTGATTTGATTTATTTCTGCGGTCACTGTCACTGTCCTCCCATTGTTCATCGATTTTCTTGAGCGGGCTGGAAACTTAAAGTTAAGGATTGGCAAACTCAGTTTGATCTGCTGTTCCTTGACACTTACTGTTCTGAGCCATCATGTACGAACTGTGTGTGTAGGTGAGTAAAACGGTCTTGTGTGGGAGAAAGAAAGAAGAGGGAAAGTCAGTCTGGGATTTTTTGGAGTAGGATCAGTCTGAATCCCGTGCAGTTCCGGAAGCCCCTTTGGGCATTTCAGTGGGGTGTGTGTGGGATTCTGGGGACAGCTCCCTCCAGGCCTCTGCCCTGCGCCCCACCCAGGTTCTGCAGGGATAATGGCATTTGTGAGTTGCATTTGTTAGTGAAAATCCCCCAAATCGGCGCTGTTGGTGTTTGTATAAAGGTAGGGATGGTGTCTGTGTGTGCAGAGTTAGGTCGATTGGTGGCGCGGCCCAGGGGCTCTGTGCCAGCAATATTAAAGTGGGGGGTTCTGGAAAGCACTCCGGATGAGAATGAGCTGGACCCTGGCCAGTGTGTTTTTATGAGTGAGCGACTCTGACTCGGCAGCTCGGCTCCTACCAGACTGTGGCCCGCCCTGAGCCACCGACATCCTAAAGCCTCTCCCACGGGCGCGGCTCCCCAGTTCCGCTCTCCTGGAATGTCCTGGGATGTCACACCGGGCTCTGCAGCTTCCTAGATGTTAACGGCTGCAGTGATCATGCCAGCACACTGTCTGGGTCTCCGTGTCCCCCTGTCTCCGCCTCCTGTGCTGCCTGGATGCCGTGGTGGCTCCCAGGGACATTCCTGTGGGCTCTGGGGACAGTGCTGTGGAGACTGGAAGAAGCGTTGGCCGGCCGTTTCCGTCACGGCCCTGCATGTTGATGCCCTGCCACTTCCTCTGTCTCCCCTTTCCCATCCAGACCTCAGGACTGCTGAGGCCTTGAGGGGCCCCAGAGTGTGGGGGCTGTCCTTGGAGATGTGACTCCACCTGGCACTCACTGCACGTGGCAAGTCTCATCTTCAGAGAATAGAGCCAGTTCACCCCTTCCTTGTCAGTCTCAATCAGCTCCTTTCCCTTTTGTCTGATCTCACTCACACCTTCAGCTCAGTGGGTGAGAGCGTGTCTGCTGTGTGCAGGAGCTGGCCCAGGTGTGGCCAGAACTAACGGACAGGCAGAACCCTTCAAAAGAGTGTCTGGGTTCCTGCACCTGCAGGGAGGGGCTGGCTCCTGGTGTAGGTCCCTGCACCTGCAGGGAGGGGTTGGCTCTTGGTATAGGTCCTTGCACCCTCAGGGAGCAGCTGGCTCCTGGTATAGTTCCCTGCATCCATAGCGAGGGGCTGGCTCCTGGCCTAAGTCCCTGCAGCCATAGCGAGGGGCTGGCTCCTGGGCCAGGTCCCTGGCTTTTGCTCGAGGTTCATCTTGACCATGTCAGGGATCCGGGTCCCTCCCTGCCCATAGGCTGTTTGTATACACGAACAGCGTGTTAATCTTCTCCTGCATCTCTGGAGACAGGCCTGAATGTCTGGGTGGTTCTAACTGATGGCTTCGTCACTGCAGTGTCCAGCACTGGCTCTGCACTTGCTTTCCAGGAGGACTTGTGGTGCAGTGCCCCTCAGTCACTGTGGGAGATGCTGGAGTGTGTGCATGTCCGTGACAGGAGCTTGGTCGATTTTTCTCTCTCGTTTCTAATTAGGAGCCACTCCAGTGGGTGCTCAGTCAGGGGCCACGTGTAGGCTGGGCATGATTCTAAAATATAAATTTTTTGGTTATTTGGGGCCACACCCAGCAGTCTCAGAGCTTAATTCCTGTCTCTGTGCTCAGGGACCGCGCCTGGCGGGACCCAGGGGGTTCTGGGGCGCTGGGGATGAGCCGGCGTGGCTGCCGTGAGGAAGCAGCTGCAGCACCTGCCGGATTGTCCTCCGGACGCTGGCGAATCAGCCCGAGAAAAGCCGCTTTTCTCTTTGCTGTGCAGCGTGTACCCTCGCCTATCGTCCAGGGCTGTGAGAGCCTACCTGCCAGCCTGCTCGCCTCCTGCCTTTCGGCCTACCTGCCTACCTCCCTACCTGCCTTCCCGCCTCCTTTCTTCCTGCCCTCCATCCCGCCTTCCTGCCTTCCCGCCTTCCCACCCTCTGGCTTTCCCGCCCTCCCAACCCTGCTCAGGCTCGTGCGTTTGGCCAGGTCTTGGTTTCTGCGGGTCGGACCCTGTGCTTCATGGTCAGTGTGAGGGACTCGGATTCCTCTGCTGTCAATGGGGCTCATCCCATAGGGCCTCTGGAGACTTGCGGTCTCCATGCTCACCATCTGTGGGCCGTGTCCGTGGGTGCCAGGGGCTCCCCGGGGCTCCCCAGGCTCAGGCCCTGACTGAGGGGGTGGGGGTGGCTTGTGCTCCCCCAGTTTGGGCCAAATCTGCAGGGGCTGAGGGCTGGCCCAGACCATGTCTGTGGGGGCTGGGGGTTAGCTCGGGCCATGTCTAGGGGCCCGAGTGGCCGCAAGCTGCTTTCCTGTCTTCCTGCAGGTACGGGGCCGACGTGGATGTGAGCCACCACCTGAGCCCCGACAGCCGGCCCCCCTTCTCAAGGCGGCTCACGTCGCTGGTGGTCTGCCCCCTGTACATCAGCGCCGCCTACCACAACCTGCAGTGCTTCAAGCTGCTGCTGCAGGCTGGCGCGAACCCGGACTTTAACTGCAGCGGCCCCGTGCTCACGCAGGGCTTCCCCCGCGACTCACCGCGCTGCGTCCTGGACGCCGTCCTGCGCCACGGCTGCGAGGCGGCCTTTGTGAGCCTGCTCGTGGACTTTGGCGCTGACCTCAGCCTGGTCAAGTGGGACTCCCCGGGCCCCGAGTCGAGGAGCAGATGGAAGGTGGACCCTGAGGCACTGCAGGTCTTTAAGGAGGCGAGAAGTGAGTCGCCACGCCAGCCTGTGGTGGCTGGGCGGGTGGGTGGGCGGTCCTTGTGGCAGCAAGAACCCCTCAGTGAACTCCGCCTGGGGCCGAGCCCATCTGTGCTGAGGGCGGCAATTTTCCAGAAAGGCCCTTCACAGTGGACACGTCTCAGTTCCCGACATTGCAGCGAGCTGGCCGCAGACCTGTCTGAGGCCTGTGCCGCCCCTCAGAGCCTCCGTGAGGCCGCTTGCCCATGCTGTGCCCATCTGATTGCCTAGCTTGCGGGGACACAGCGTGTTGGCTGTTTGGTCTCCCTAGCGCGGACACGGCGCCAACCCCCCAGGTGCTGGTCAGCTCAGCGTGCGCTGTGATGCTGGAAGGGGAAGGCACAGATGGGGGAAACCAGCTCTGCCCCCTCCCCGGGAGCTAACGCCCTTCGTGTACCCCCTCCCGCTGCCCAGGTGTCCCCAGGAGCCTGCTGGACCTGTGCCGCGTGGCCGTGCGAGCCGCTCTGGGCAAGGCCCGTTTGCAGCTGATCCCCGTGCTGCCTCTGCCTGACGCCGTGAAGAGGTTCCTGCTGCACGAGTAGAGGCGCCCCGCTGTGCGCGTGTGTGCGTGGGACTCCTGCCTGGGGTCTCCTGCTTGGGGTCCGAGGCTCCTGCTGCTCCCGAGGGAGAATCCAGCACATTGCAGACCCACTGGCTTGCCTGGTTTGTTCGGGTGATTGCTTTGGTTGTTTTGGGGCCACACCCAGCGATGCTCAGGGGTTTATCTCGACGCCGTACTCAGGAGTTACTCCTGGCGGTGCTCAGGGGTGGAACCCGGGTGGGCTGTGTGCCAGGCCAGCGCCCTCCCCACCGCACTGTCCGGCCTGGCCTTCTGTGACTGTTCATTAAAGCCTCTGGTCCCTGAATGAAAGGGACCGGTGGGGGATGATCCCACAAAGGCACTTTTTGAGTTTGCCGGTTTCTTTTCTGTCTGCCACCCACCTACACGCTTCTTTCCGTGCGCGGGGACACCTTCAGAGATGGTTTCCCGGCTCGAAGATGGCTCCAAGGCAGACCCGGGCCTGGCACATTTCGGGGCAGCTGTGCAGCGCTGCTCGTTCTGGCCAAGGTGGCCTGTGTGCCCCGCCGAAGGGCTCCCTGCTCACGAGGGCCAGCAAGAGGCCAGTGGCCCTGGCTCAGCCCTGTCCACTGGGGGCACCCCTTGTGGCCAGCAGTTACTCTTCCCTTCTGGACCTGTGTCCTCGGAGTTAGAAAGGGGGCGGTGAGGCGCCTGGAGGGTGTAGGTGTGCCCTGTGTTATCTCCCCGCTGCAGCCCTGGGCAGGGCTCCAGCATCTGCCAGCATGGCACGCGGGTGTGGCTGCCCCAGGCCGCTATTCCTGGGGACGTGGGGCTGGAGAAGTGGGCAGGTGCCAAGACCCGGGTTGAGTCTCTCACGAGAAGACTTACAGCCACTTAGCCCATGGGCCACATTCCCGCTGACCTTGTGGGTGTTAGGGGCTAGCCCGAGCAGGGTAGGCCCACCGTCCCCTCCTGACTGCTTTGGGGATCTGGGACCCAGCTGCAGGGCTCTGGGGTGCTCTGAGGGCAGGGACTCCCGTGGGGTGCTCACAGGGCTGTCCCAGCAAAGCCTGGGATCCCGGCCCTGGGACTGTGTGGGACCCATCTCTGGGGTCCATGCTGCATTGCACAGAGTGGTGGGCAGGTGGGGTCCCAGAATGAGGTTCTCCTCTGAGGTGCCTCTTCCGCTGAATCACCCCTGCCCCTATTCCCAGCCTGGTCCTGCTTGTCCATATCACCGGGTGGGGGAGAGCCGGGGGTGCTGTGCCTTTTCCTGGTGCAGTGATGACAGGAACTGCACCTTCACAGGATGGGGGCGATTTCTGCTGCCTCATCCAGTGCTTTGGTGCCAGCACTTGGCTGGATAGGAGCTTGCAGGTGTGAGCCCGCCCGTGGAGCCACCCGGTCCCCATCTGCACTGCTTCTCTCGGGTGCAGGGCCTGGGAGCCGGGTGTGTGTGTGCACTGCCTGCACAGATGATCCACCTGCATTGCTTCTCCGCCCTTAGCATCCTGATGTCATCCTGCGCCTGCTGAGGGACTTCTCTGATGTCACGGCTGGAATAAGTGCTTTGTTCTTACTCCTCCTCAGGCCTTCACTGTGCTCACCTGTCTCTGGCAGCAGAATCAGCCTGTAAAACCTTTGCACCCTGTTGAAGTGAAAGGCACCACCTGGGGGAGTCTAGTGTGGAGAGAGGCCTAGAATCCTCCAGGGCCCCCGGATGTTGTAGTTAATGCTGCCAGATAAGCCTGTTCTACTTGGGGGGTGGAGGGGGGTCTCTGATTTCAGAAGAATGCCCCAAGAGACCCATGGCTTTCAAGCAGGGTGATACTGTCCTCCAGTGGGCCACTGGTGTGGCCTCAGGGGTCCCCCCTGTGGCTCTGACAGTGGAGAGAGAGTGTGTGTGAGGCGGGGGGGGGGGGGGTTTAGTGCCTGAAATGAATAAACAATAAACTCATCCTCTCTGCTTGTCTGCTGTTCCAGATGTTTTCTTCCTGCTTCGCAGCGTGCCCTGCCCTCGCCGGCCCTGGTGACAGTGGGACAGCCAGCTGGGTCTGTGGGGCAGGCATGGCCCTCCCCCCGCACCGTCTCCATCTGTGGCCAGCGCCATGCTTGGGCCCTGAGAATGTGTCCATCCCCAGCGTTGAAGCAGCCGGACGGGGCCTTTTTTCCAGGCTGTTTTTCATATATGTTAGAAGGACAAATCCGGGCCAGAGAGATGGTACAGTGAGGGACCTGTCTGGTACATGCCAACCCAGGTTCCATCCCCAGCACCTCACAGGGTCCCCCAAGCCCCAGCAGGAGTGATGCAGAGCCCAGAGTATGCCCCGAGCACAGCCAGGCGTGGCCCTTCCCCTAACAGAAGGTCAGTCCATTACGGTGACTGCAAGTAGCCACCAAGCTTGGGAACCATCAGAACCCGAGTGGGAAGGTCGGGCAGGCACAGAGGCTCAGGAATGCGGTGAGGCAAGGTCAGGGCAGCAGGGAGGGGCCCGTCCGGGGCCGGTGTCCTAAGCCATGGGCCACCCCTGCCTGAGAAAGCAGACCGGGCCGGGGGAAGATGAGGGTGGGCAGGGTCGGTGCCCGCAGTCAGGACGGATCAGAGGCCAAAGTGCGGCGGCCGGGCAGGGCAAGCAGCGGCCTCTCGGGCAGCCCAAGCCCCGCACCCCACTTGCCTGATGCCAGTTTGCAGCCATGACCAGCTGGCAGGAGTGGACGGGCTGTGTGGGGCTGGGGGGGAGGCGGCCGGCCTGTGGCTTGGAGATGCCATTTCCTAGCAACCATGGCCACTATGGGTGTGTCACAGTGCTGTGGGCCAATAGAAGTGCGGGGCGGGGTCTCTGGGCCGGAACGCCCAACCCAGAATCCCCCAATCCAGAGGGCGAGGGTTGGGGTGCCATCCCAGAGAGGGGAGCAGTGTGGAACTGCCTGGACGCTCCCCGAGCCTGGCCTGGTGCAGGACTTGGCGCACTGAGCCCTGTGCATGCATGTGTCCATGTGTGCATGTGTTCGTGTGCATGTCTGTGTGTGCATTGTCTGGGCGAGTGCGTGTGTTCATGTGCATGTACCCATGCATGTGTCAGTGCATGCGTGTGTGAGTGTCCATATGAGTGTCCCTATGTGTATGTGTCTGTGCCCATGTGTGTGCATGTCTGCGTGTGCATGCTGTGTGTGTGTGTGTATGTGTGCATGTGCTTGTGTGTGCATGTGTCTGTGTCTTGCGTGCAGTGTGCGGGGAGGGGAGGCTGGCGCAGACTGGAGGTGCACCCCTGTTCTCTCCGGCAGCCAGGTGCTTGGAGGAGCCGGGCCATCGCTCCCGGAGCCCATAGAACCTCCTGGCATCTTGGGTCCTGCCAGCCCACTTCCTCCCCCAGTTCTCTCATGCCATCGCCAGCTGCTCCTGGGGGTTGTGGGTGGTCCCCAGGGCTTCTCCTGGAGCAATTTCAAGTGCTCGGCTCCCAGGGGTGTCTTACTCAGGGGCCTCGTGGGGGCACCCGTGATGCCTTGTCTGGCCTGGTGTCCAGCTGTAACTGAACAAGGTGCTTGCCCCAGCCCACTTGGTGCCCAGGTGTGCTGTTACGGGGTCTGTCCTGGAGGTGTGGGCGGGCAGGGAGTCCTGGGCTCAGAGGCCAAGTGTCTTGCTGGCTACCCTGGTCCTGGTTTGTGTTGTCACCCAGGTCTGGGGGATAATCCTGAGCCTGTACCCGGGGGCCCATTCCTCGACACACTGCTGAAGAAGGCTTTCCGGGGCTGCCCGAGCTGTGTCCCCAAGTCTGTGGCATCCTGCCCCCTCTGCAGGCCCTGCAGGTCACCTGCTTCTAGGCCAGCCGTCACCCCGCAGCTCACCAGCTGGGTACACGGGGGGGTGGGGCACATCGCTCTGTGACCTGCCACCCCTGTTTGGTGGGCCTGTTTCACGTGCCATGAGCAGAAGTGCCCAGAAGATGCAGCTATGCAGCTGAGTAGGCACTGTGAGGGAGGGCCGGGAGCACCCTGAGAGAATGGAGCACAAGCACTGGGCCCGGAGCCCGTCCCCACCACAGCACCCCTCCCCCCGCACAGAACCTCGCGATGAGGGGACTTTCCTGACCTCGACTGGAGACTCAGCTTGTTCATTGATGCCCCAGGGGCTGTCCAGGTTTGTTCTGGGCACCTCATGGTCCATTGAGCACTGCCAGGAGTGACCCCCAACCAGGCAGCCTCTGAGTGCCACTGGGTGTGTCCCTTCAGTGAAACTAAAACCACCCCCCCCAGCCCCACGGGGCCAGAGCTGTGGGACAGTGGGGAGGGCACGTGCCCTGCACGCAGCCAGGCCCACCCCTGCTCCCCTCGTTCCCCTGTGCCTGCCAGGGGCGTGCCCTGAGCATCACCAGGTGTGCCCCCTGCAAGGGCATCACTCACTTCTCTGCCCGTGCCGCCCTGCGGGGTTCAGATAACCTGGAAGTCTCCAAAAACAGTTCCTGGACTTTGGGACCGACAGCCCAGGCACGACTTCTCTTTGGGAGTCTGGGGGCTTGCCACAGAGACATTCAGCTACCGGGCAGCCTGACGGGGGAACGGGGACGGGTGTGGGAGCACTGTGGGGTTGGGAGACACTGGGGGGTACTGTGGGGTTTGGGGTGCCACCAGGGGCCTTGAGGTGTCTGGAGCCCTGAGTGACCCCGTCGCCTGCAGCTGCTCCCTCAGGAGAGCCCTTACCCCCTGGTGCTCTGCAGGGTGAAGGCAGCCCCCCCTGGTCCTGCCACACTGTCTCAGGGTCTGGCTCCGGCCATCGGCTGGGGCCTTGGGGTGCTCTCGCCACCCCTCACCTCACGCTCTGTCTCCCGTGTCCAGGCACGGAACTCAAACCCCAGTGTCCATCCTGGCTTCCTGCTCTGCTAGGCAGCTGCGTCTGGGCGCTCAGATACACATAGAAGAGTGAGTTTGTGCTGTCCGCATGTATTGTCACTTGAATTGTTCTTTGTGGGTGGAGCTTTGCAGTGTTTGCAAGCTCCACCCTTAAAGAACAATTAAATTAATTAAATTAAATTAAAGCTTTGGAATTTGGGCTAGGTGAGCGGCTGTGCCGACCCAAGGTGCCATTGGGCTCGCCCGGAGGTGCTGGGCAATTGAACCTGCCTCTCTGCTGCCCCCCGGTCAGGCCAGGGGCCACGCCTGCCCACTCCAGCCCCAGCATGGCCGGAAGGTGGCTGATCTGGGCAGTGTGAGGGGTGGCGTCGGTCTACCTCTGGGTTTCGTCCCAAGCGGGGGACGCTGGCTGCCTCCTTTGCCCGTCGTCTGACCCTGCCCGTTCAGTGGGTTTCCATTCGCTCCAAACTCCTTCACGTGGGGCAGCTGCCCGGGGTAACCCCCACTGTGACCGGAGAGTGGTGGCTTTGCATGGGTGGGCTCAGGCCTGTCCCTGCCCACGTCCTCCTTGCTGAGAGCCCTGGTTGTGGCTTGTGGGGGTCAGGAGACGCTGCCCGATCCCCAGCCCCTTCCTGGGACTCCTGCAGGACATTCGAGCTTTGCCTGGAATCAAAGGCCCTGAGCTGTGTCCCTGGAGACGTCGCTGTCTGTGGCGGAAGATGGTTTTGCTGCTTCTGGAAACCCACAGAAGCCCCCGTGGATGTGGCAGGGGCATCTGCACCCGCAGTGGGGGGGCGGCTTGTTTTAATTAGATGGACTTTGGGGGCCCTAGCTGTGTCTGATCTTCCCTCCGGGCGCTTCCGCCCCCCCAGGAAGCCGCGGGGCTCAGCGCTTGATGTGTGAGCATGTGTCTCCCAGCCGGCCAGCACCCGTACCGCGTTCCCGCACCCCCAAGTCTCACCCATCAGGGCACCCGCCACTCGGGGCTCTCATCTCACTCTGTTGGAGTCCCGAGGGCCTGGGCTGGTTTCTGGGGCTGTCAGCTGTGAGCTGACAGGGCCCAGCCCTGCAGCCCTGCACACGTGTGCCCACCCCCCTCCATTGCTGAGGCCCGTCCCTGGGCCAGGGCATGGCTGGGGGGATGAGCACAGATGGGAGAGGCAGGGTGGGCATGTGCAGGGCAGGGGCGTGGAGGGCAGAGGTGGGGACCCCTAAGGGAGGCAGAGGGAGGGTGTCATCCTGTGCAGGGCGAGTGAGGGACAGTTGAGAAGCCAGGCCCTGCGGCTTGAGAGAGCTCTACAGTGGGGACTCGGCACTGGTGTGTCCGGGCAGGGCTGACCTGTCGCAGGGGCTCTGGCCTGGAACAAGCTTGGGAACGCCGATGACTCTTGTGGCTGCCGGGGACATTGACTACAGTGGAGACAGTCACAAACCCATTGGGAAAGAGCAGAAGCATCCATGCACCTCTGCGTGGTCCTGAGCCTGGCTCCAGTCCTTGGGACGGGGTGGGCGGTGGGCATCACATGCAGGCTCAATCGTCTTGGCCATGGTGATGCTGGTGATAGTGGTGATGGCCCCTCCCCGGCCCCCTTATAGACGCGATTGCTCATGGAAGCCCTTTCCTGCCTTGTCTGTTACAGTTGTACTAATCTCAGCTGCCCACTTCTCAGGGCCCGCGGACACTTGCCCAGGTGCCCGGGATGGATGACATCAGTGAACAAGGGCCGAGCTCATCCCCGAGGGCGACACCCCTGTGGAAACCTCGGGTGTGGCGCGATCGGCGGACTGTGGCTGTGGGGGGCCGAGGCAGAGCGGGTTTCTGTGGATTCCACCTCACGTGCATGCTGTGTCTGGGGTTGTGTCATAGCAGCTGGTTCCTCACCTGGAGATTCCCTGGGTCCCAGGCTCAGTGCCCCTGGCCTGGTGCCGCCTCCACCCATCAGCCAGCCTGCCTGACCCGCGTCTGCGCCGGACCTCACACCCTTGAAGGTCATCACATGGGTGACCTCAGTGTGCCCAGTGCGGATGAGGACAGTGAGTGAGGGACGGAGGGAGTGAAAAGGGAGTGAATGAATGAGTAAAGGAGGACATGAGCAAATAAACAAGTTCATGGATGAATGAGTGAATCAAAGAACGAGTGAATGAATGAATCAGTGAATGAAAGTGTGAATGAGTGTGTGAGGGAGTGAATAAGGGACTAGACTAGTGTGGGAGTGACAGACTGAGTGAATAAATGAATGAGGGAAAGAGTGTAGACCGAGTGAAAGAATGAGTGAGTCAAATGAATGACTGATTAATGAATGAGTGAATGAATTAATGAATGAGTCAATAAATGAATGACTGAATGCATGAATGACTGAATTAATGAATGAGTGAATAAGTGGATCATGAATGAGTGAGTTAACAAAGGGGCTAATGAATGAGTGAATTAGCAGGTCAGTGTGATGCTCAGGGCTGCAGTGTCCTGTGCGGAGCTGGGACTTCTGCTCAGCGGTTGTCCGCCATGTCCTCCTTGGCCCAGCCCCTGCTCAGCCACCCCCTATCCACAGCCCTGGCTGTCTGGGACAGGCCTTAGCTCATGGACTCTGCGTCCAGTGCTCTGCCAGCAAGCAGGTGCATGCAGCCTTCTCTGGCACGTGCCTCGGCCAGGGCTGAGGCATTCGCGGGAGTGAGTCAGCAGCCTCCACGCGGGGTCGCTCGCTGCCGCCTGCACCAGGGCGGGAGATCAAGGGCCTCGTGGGAGCCCCCCGCTCCCCCACCCCCCGCACATCTGGAGGCCAGGAGGCCGTGAGGAGGTCCCACTCTGCTCCCCAGCCCGGGCGAGCCGCCCGCGGTGTGCCCTTGATCCCCTGAGCTGTGCTGGCAGGGCTGGGGCACATGTGTGGGCGTGCCCATGGTGACAGGGCCACACACCGCAGGTTGGGGCCGACCCCTGGGGCGTGGGTGCAGTCAGGCCTCCCGATTCCGACTTAGCTCTCCCCCACCAGGTCTCACTGGCTGCTGCCCTGGGGTCCTGCCAGCTCCTGTCCCTGCCCACACCCGGCCAGTGGGTCCCCATTGGCACGTGGTCCCCAGAGGAGTGGCTCTGGGGTCCGGGGTGTGAGCTGTCCAGGTCTCAGGCTCTGCCGAGACACAGCTGAGGTTGGGGTCGAACCTTACTGACCACCACCAGCACAGGAGGCTTCTGGAAGCTTCTGTCTCCCGAGGCTTCGAACCTGGCCGAGGGGGCTGTGGGACACTGTGTGGACTCACTCCCACTGCCTGCAACTGGACAGAAGTGACCCGTGTCCAGCCCCGCAGCCCAGCAGGGTGGGCGTGAGGGGGCCGGGGCGGGGCTGGGGGGCTGGGATGCGTCTCGCCTGAGGCCAGCGAGGACGTTCTTGGGCTGCTGTGTGGTGGTTGCCTGTAGTCGGTGTTGGCGACACGGGAGGGTGGGCTGTTCGGGGTTCAGGACCACCCGGAGTTACTGAGGGGTGGTTATTGTGGGCTTCGAGAGGCCTTACTGGGGGCCTTTCTGCGCCTGTCCATGCCGTTGTTGGTGTTGGAGACGACCCAGGGGCCAGCTGGCTGGAGTGACATGTGTCCTCACTGAACCCCCCGGGGCACCCACAGTCCTGGGTGTTCCTGCCCCCGCTCAGGCTGCCGGGGGCACGTTTCGCAGCGCAGCAGGAACTGCCCCACCTGGGCTCTGGAGTGGCCACCCCAGACAGATAGATGTACGGACAAGAATTCCAGAGAATTCTGAGGCCGGGGGGGTGGCGAGCACGGCCTGCGCTCCATGTTCTGTGGAGAAGGCTCTGCCCCCAGTGCTCCCCACCTCTGGGGGAGGGTGTGGAGGGCTGTAGGTGGCGGGTCCGCTGTGGTGGCCCTTGGGGGGTGCTGGGGGGCCTGGACGGTCCCCGCCACCCTCCTCAGCACTTGCCGGGCAGCTTGGCTCTAGGCCTTGGGTGAGTCCCCAGCCCTGGCTCAGCCTGGACAGGAACAGCAGGGCGTGAGGCCCCTCGCTCTGCAGAGCGGCTTCAGCCTCACGTGCTCAGCACAGCCTGTGCAGTGCGGCCGGAGAACATGGGGGGGGCAGTTATGTAAGGGGGAGAGGGGGTGGGCTGCAGCGGTGGCAATGCGGGGAGGGCACCAGCCATGTGGGCAGCCAACATGGGTTTGACCCTTGACCCCCCCTGTAGCCCCTGACCTCCTCCAGGAATGAGCCCTGAGCACAGAGCCGGGAGTCAGCCCTGAGCACAGAGCCGGGAGTCAGCCCCTGAGCACAGAACCTAGTGTCAGCCCTGAGCACTGCCAGGTATGCCCCCCCAACCCCAGGATGTGTGAGCTGAGAGTACATTGGAGTACACTGGGAGGCCCAGGTCCCGGAAGGGTGCAGGTTCCATAAGGCCCGGGATTTGGACCGACGGGCAGCCGTGGGGAAGATGCCAGGACCATCCCCTCTTCCTCGTGGGAACCCTGCAGGAGGCCACAGGGGGCGCGAGGGAGCGGTCCCCGGAAGCAGAGGGCAGCACAGGCCTCGTGGGCCCTGCGGGAGGGCGGCCGGGCCTCCTGCCTGGACGCCCATCCGGGATTTGGTCCTGCCAAGAGTCCTTGGGAAAGGGCCCAGGAGCCAGCCCGTCAGTTGGCCGCAGGCATCGTGTGCCTGGGAGGGCAGGAGCAGGGCACCAGGAGGAAGGGGGCGCGCCGGGAGCAAGGTGCCAGGAAGTAGAGGGGAGGGAGGAAGCCGAGAGTGCGCGGGCTGGGGCCCAACCCCACACCTGCCTGCAGTGCTCTGGGGAGAGTGCTCGGGCCGCCTCCTCTGGGCCAGAGCTGGTTTCCTTGCACAATTCTGTCAGGTTGACCTTCTGTGCCATCACGACAGCCCTGGTGCCCAGGCAGCGAGGGTGAGGGGCAGGTGGAGCTGGCCTTGGGGGTCCTGGGTGGGCAGTGGCCCCTGGGGCCTCACTCTCGGGGAGCAGGCGGTAGGGAGGAATTGGGGCCTCACGTCTGCTGCCCGACGCGGCCAGTGTGGACCGCCCCACCCCACACACAGCCCGACACCACACACACACACACACACACACACACACACAGGCTGACACCACACATACACATACACAACCCAACACCACACATACACACACAGGCTGACACCACACACACACACACACACAGCCCAACCACATACACACACAGCCCTACACCACACACATACACACACAGGCTGACACCACACATACACATGCACAGCCCAACACCACACACACACACAGCCCAACACCATATACACACACAAGCCTGACACCACACACACGCACACAGCCCGACACCACACACACACAGCCCAACACCACACACACACAGCCCAACACCACACACACACAGCCTAACACCACACATACACATACACAGCTCAACAACATATATACACACACAGCCTTACACCACATACACACACAGCCCAACACCACACACACACACACACAGCCCAACACCATATATACACACACAGCCCGGCACCACACACATACACACACACAGCCTGATACCACACACATGCACAGAACCCGACACCACACACACACACAGCCCAACACTGCAACACACACAGTCCGATACCACTCACACACTGCCCCAGACCACACACACACACACACATACAGCCCAACACCATGCACAGACACACAGCCTTACACCACACACAGCCCGACACCACACACACAGCCCAACACTGCACACACACATATGTAGCACAATACTGCACAGACACACACAGTCTGACACCACACACACACCCTATGCATCACACACACAGAGACACATACATAGCCCAACACCGCACACACACACATAGCCTAACACTACACACACGTACACACACACACACAGCCCGACACCACAGACACACCCATACCACACACAGCCTGTGCACCACACACACATCCACACCCTCCATGCACCCCCCCCGCCCATGCCTCGCACGGTGCGTACCATCCACATCCCCTGCACACAGCCACGCGCCACGTCTCCACCCACGCCGGGCCTGGTGCTCCCTTCACGTGTGGGCTCCTGCGCCAGCCGCAGGTGCCCACCCTTCACCCCACTCAGAGCCACGAGGGGCGTCCACTCCATGCCCTGGCCCCCGCCCCCCCGCTCCGTGTTGCCCCTGCCTCTCTCCCTGCCCCCCACCGTCCCCTCTGCAGCCGCAGCATCTCTTGTCCCCACACCGTTCCCCTCTCGGGCTGCCCTGCCCAGTGCAGCCGTGGGAGGCCTGGCGCCGCCCTTCCCTGCCTGGACACCCAGCGGGCAGCCCCCAGAACTCAGCGCCCAGGCGAGCTCCCCGTCGTCCTGGGTCCCCTGTGGCCTCTTGCTGTGGCCGCTGGGGCACTCTGCAGCCCCGGGACCTGGGGGCAGGGCGGCCTGGTGCCCCGCCTGGCCTCTTCTCCCAGACACAGGCAGGGACCAGCCCCTTCTGCTCACTGCCCCGTGCCCAGCGGCGGGGGGGGGGGGCCTGTCCTGTCCCCCTGGTGACCCGACTGCTGGGGGCTGTCCGGTGTCCTTCCCGTGTGTTTCTAAGTACCCGCGGGAGGAGGGAGGGGGGTGACGGGCCCTGGTAATGCGGGGGAGATCAGGTCAGGGGCTCACATGCCTTGTTGGAATCTTCTGGAAGAATGGTCGGTGTGAAGGTGCGAGGCAGCTGGAGCACTTAGCACCGGCTCTGCCCGCCACAGTCGGAAGCCAGCCAGAGGGGCTGGCGGTGCCTGTGCTGGCGGATTAGGGGCGCCGGAGGTGCTTACATCCTCCGGTAAGTGCTCGCGCTCCGTGGGGACAGCTTTTAACAAGCATTACCCAGGCATTGCCTTTCCACTGTGCGTCCAGAGTTCCTGACATTCAGCAGGGGGTGGCGGGCCGGGCGGGCAGGCTGGGGACCCCGGCTACTCGGGGCCTCTGGTGGGAGGGGAGGCCGGAGCTCGTCTCAGGCACCTGTGAGTGACTTTGCCTGCTGCACGCCCCTCGAGGCCCCACACTGGGCCCCTCTTGGACCTGGGGCGTGGGGCAGAGAGGGGTAGGCACCCCTTACTCAGTCTGCAGACGGAGCAAGGAGAGAGGGGCTGCAGGCGGGGTCCAGGACACTGCCAGTGCGCTCACACTGGGCACCCCGGCCTGCCCACCCAGTGCCCCACTGCAGGGGGGATTCCACTTGGGGCCTGACCCACTGACCCCAGTGGAGACCCGAGGGGTTCACCAAGGAGCTGGGCCGACCCAGCCCCTGCCTTGAACAGGCGGGGGTGTATGCACGGGGGGCTTACAGCACCCAGAGGTGCCCTCGGGACCCCAGCTGGGGGCTCTCCTCTTGTCCCCCCTCCCCCGTCACATGCCTGCGCTCCAGGGTGGGGCTCTGCGGTGCCTCATTCCTGCTGCCTGTCATCGGGGAGGACCTGACGTGGGTCCCGAGGGCGGCTCTGGGTGCTGGAAGGCCCCACGGTGGTGGTCTTGGGGGCTTTGGCAGAGGGGTGGGAGGAGGGGGGCAGGGGCTGGATGGGGCGGGGGGGCGTGGGCAGCTCTGGCCGGGTGCAGGGCCCCTTCCCTGAGGCCTCTGACTTCATGGCCTGGGTCGCTCTGGAATCTTCTACCATTTCGACTGCCAACGGTGAGTCCAGGAAAGGCAGAAAAGCACTCGGCAGGCAGCCCGGGGGGCTTCCAGAGCCTTCCAGCCCGGGCCTAGTCTGCAGGCGTGTGGCGGGCATGCCGCCCTGTGCCAGCCCCTCTGAGGGCGCCTGGGAAGACCTGTGTTTGTCCAGCTGTTCCCCTCTGGCTTCCGGGGCACATTTGTTTCCTTTAAAAGTGGATGAAAGTCCTAAAGTCCACACCAAGGCAGGGAAGAAGACACACTGGACAGTGCCACGGGCCTGCAGCCGCTGGCGCAAGGTTCAGAAGGGTCAGAGCTGGGTAGGGCGGTGAGGGTGCAGAAGATGGACGGGAGCACTCGGACGGCGGCTGGGGCTCACCTGGCGAGAACTGACCTGCCTCCCTCCCTGGCACCCCACGATCCCCCGAGCAGTGCCAGGAGTTACCACAACACTGCCGGGTTAGTCCCCTGGCAAAGAAGAATGGAGAGAGTGGAGTAGGACTGGAGTAAGAGCGAGTAGGAGTGGAGCAGTATGGAGTAAGGAAAGAACAGTACTGGAGTACTAATGGAGTAGGAATGGCAAGAACGGAGTAATACTGGAGCAGGAATGGAATGGGCACGGGGTAGTGGAGTAAGACTGGAGTAATAGCAGAATAGGAGCCGAGTAAGGTTGGAGTAGGGATGGCATGATGCTGGAGTTTGGCTGGGGTAAGGCTGGGCCAGGGTCCCCCGCCCCACCCGAAGTCCTGCCTCGTGGCTGCATGGGCACCCCTGGCCGTGTGTTCTGGAATTCCGAGTTCCTGGCTTTCTCCTTCCGCCCCCTGCTGGGGGGTCCCCGCCGGTCACCCCCAGAGGGCCGGGCAGTGTAGGAGGCCCCGTCCGCGCGGCCTCTGCTCTGTCCATCCTTGGTCGCTTCTGGACTTTCCCCGATGGGCCATGGGGCCTGTCGCCTCTGGACTTGCTGCCGGTCCCCTCAGAGGCCCAGACCCTCCCCGGCCTCCCCCCCCCGCCCTCGCAACTTCCATCCCCGTAACTTTGTTCTGTTTTGTGGGCCACACCTGGGGGGCTCAGGACTGACTCCTGTGTCTGCACTCGGGTCACTCCTGAGGGGCTCAGGGCACCATGGGGGTGCCGGGTTGGCATGTGCAGGGCAAGTGCCCCCCACTGGCCTTTCCCTGGCCCCCACGCTCGTCTCTGAGAGTGTCTGAGCACCCCCTGCCACTGCCCAGGCCTTTGTTTCTCTGGAGCTAGGGCGGGGGCAGATCTGTCCTAGGCCTCCAAGTCCCGGTGAGTCCCCCTGCCCTGCCCAGCCCTGCCCACCCCTGTCCCATCCCTCCCCGTCCTGTCCCACCCCCTCCTGCCCTCTCTAGCCCCCCCACCCCCCCACTCACTCCACCCCACCTCACTGTGGATGGGTCCACCGCTCAGCTGACCCCTCCCTCAGCTGACCTGTCCCTCAGCTGACCGTTCCCCCCAGCTGGCCTGTCCCTCTCCCTGGCCTTTCTCCCTGGCCTATCCCTTGGTCATTATCTCCGATGTTAGCGGCTCAGCCTGGTGCCCCTCCCCAGCATTGGGGTACCCGGCTGTGCTTGGGCCCCCGAGTCCTAGGGACGCCTCAGCCCTTCCCCTGCGTGCAGCTGCCTTGGAGCTGTCCATGGGGCGTTGGTCAAGATCACGCGGCTGGTGGACCCCGGAGAAGTGGGACACAGACAGGTCCAGGGCCCGGGCAGGAGGGTCGTCGGAGGAGCCACCAGCAGCCCTGGCGTTGGATGTCCCCAGGCGGGGGACGCCCACCCTCCGGGCACTGCTGACCGGGGACTCCTGAGTTCAGAAGGTGACGGTGACCCTCAGCCACTCCTGGCCACTTCACCGCAGGGGCCCGGCCTGTGAGGGGCAAGAGGGGGTGGCCAGGAGGGTGCTGGTGGGCCCGCGGCTTTCACAAGGTTCCAGGGGACAGTGGGGTCCCCCGGGAGGGATGTGTGGGCTCCCCGTTGCGTGGCGGAAGAGCTGGTCCTGCCCGAAATGGGGCCTGTTGGCCTCCGGGCCACTGACTGACCCCTGATGGGGCCTGGAGTGGCCCCGGAGTTGCCCTACTCTGGGGTCACCACCCCTGACCAGCAGCCCCCGGCCCCGCCACAGCTGCCCATGCGCCCCTTCGTGTTCGCGGGAACCTGAGACGCGGGGAGATGCCGTGTCCTGCGGCTAATTTCCCCTGAACAGAAACGGCGTGTGAGGCAGAGTGAGCCCCCCTCCAAAGCGTGCCATGGAGCCAGGGCTCTGGGAGACCCCCCACATGCAGGAGCTGGGGGGTCTGGCCTCCCGTGGAGCACCCCCTCGGAGGAAGCCCCCTCCCGCTCTCAGGGCTGCCGTCAGGGCTGACAGCATTGAGAAGCTTTGAGGTGCTCCCCAGGCGTGGGCCGAAGTGCTCCGGGGGGCGGGTCTTTACCCCGAAGCCAATTAACACTGCTGGGAGCCGTGCACTCGGCAGCCTTGGTGCCAGCCAGGAGTTTTATGGCCGTGCCGGGCCCTCGAGGCCCTTAGCTCAGGTTCAGCCGTTGGGGGCCTTGGGCGGATGCAGAGTACAGCTGTGCTGCCTGCCCGCGCTCGGGCCCACACCTCGCTGGGTGGCATTGGGCGGCGGCCAGCTCCTGAGGCCCACCCTGGCCTCTCACTGAACTCTGCGTGGCCCTGGGATGGACGGGCAGCGCTGAGCGTCCCCACTCGGCTGACGGCCAGCCCGGTGGGGAACGAAATGGCCTGTCACGGCGAGGGGGAGGGGAGGGGGGTACGCCGGAAGGCCAGCGTGGCCATGCAGGGGGGCTTGGGCTTCACCCTTGAACACACGAGCACACTGGGCACGGCCCCAGGCCAAGCCGGGCTGCAGGGGTGCATGGCGCCCGCCCTGCTGCCCACTAAGCAAAGGCCTTGGAGGGGGACAGTCTGCCAGGGGCAGGGGCACTCTGTCAGTCCTGCGGTCGGTGGGCACGGGGCTGGGGGCCTGAAGGACACAGGCCCAGGAGGTGGGGTAGGCCGGTGGGTGGTGCGGGCTTTGGGAAGCTGAGGGCCAGGGAGGGTCAGCTGGCCCCTGGGGTCCACCCTGGGCCACGGGGCAGGTAGCAGGCCTTGGTCAACGCAGCACCCGGGAGGCCGCCCAGGGCACAGGTACACAGGGACAGCCTCTCCCGGAGTGTCCACTGCTCGTTGGGGTGGGCTGCTCACCCCTGCCACACGGGAGGCTCAAGCCCCTTCAGCAGACGCTTTGGGGGCCGCTGCCTGGGCTGAGTGGGGTCTGGCGGGTGGGCGCCGGGAACACACCTGCACTGGTCTGAGGCAGCGAACCCAAACCCCACCCCAACAGGCTCTGTCCCAGCCCGGGTTCCCTGGACAACACAGCTCAACGCCCTGCCCTGTCTGAGGGGGGAGGCTGTCATGTGGGCTTTGGTCGTGGGGGGGCTCCAAGTGAGAGTGGGGCCCCTGGTGAAGGGCGGGGCTCCGAATGTGGGTGTGGCCCTATGAAAGGCGGGGCTCCGACAGTGGGCGGGGCTACCGGTGGTGGGCGGGTCTAAGTGTAGGTGGGGCTCCAGCAGGGGGCGGGGTCTAAGTGTGGGTGGGGCTCCAACTGGGCGGGACTCCTGGTGGGGGCGGGGTCTAAGTGTGGGTGGGACTCGGGGTAGCGGGCAGGGCTTCTCGTGAAGGATGGGGGTCTGTGGGCGGAACTCAATGTGGGCAGGGCTCTGGCTGTGGGCGGGACCCTGATGGGAGGCGGGGCTCCAACTGTGGGCGGGGCTCCCGGTGGTGGGCGGGTCTAAGTGTGGGTGGGACTCCTGGTAGTGGGCAGAGCTTCTCGTGAAGGATGGGGGTCTGTGGGCAGAACTCAATGTGGGCGGGGCCCTGGCTGTGGGCGGGGCTCAGGCGGTGGGCGGGGCCCTGGCGGTGGGCAGGGCACCCTGTTCTCAGCCTCTGAGCCTTACCTGGATTGGGGCGCCCAATCCTTCCGCTTGGACAAGCCTGGAGGTGGGTGGGAGTGAGAAGGCTTGGCGGGGCTCATGCCTATTCAGGCCTCTGGAGGGAGGGTCTCCGGTTCCCTCCTGGGTCTGATGCTCAGGGGGCGTTGGCATTCCAGTCCCATGCCCATGCAGTGCCAGCCAAGGCATGCTCAGTCTGGTGGACGAAGGGCCGCAGGGGCTCTGTGGCTCTGTCAGAGACCCCTGGCCTCTCTGGAGCCCCCAGGCCCCGACACTGAGACCTCTCTGGGTTCCCAGCCCTGCTTTCTCCGAGGCAGAGTCTGGAAAACGGTAGACTCACTTCCCGGAATGTTCCTGCTTGTCCCTGATTGTTCCTAATCATTCCTGATTGTTCCTGAATGTTCTTCTTGATCGTTCCTGATCGTTCCTGATCGTTCCTGGTTGTTCCTGGTGTTTCCTGATCTTTCTAACCCAGCAGATCTCTTCTCGCCCAGCTCACCCAAGTGAGCTCTGTCCTTGCCGACCCTGTCCTTCCTTGGGGGCTCCACGACTGCTCTGGACAGCCCACGAGGAAGGGGTGCTTCCGCCTCTGTGGTGGGGAGAGGCAGCACCCACCGGGGCACTGGGCGGGGGTGTCTGCTCTCTCGGGGCTCTGGGCTCCACAGGTTCGGGGCATGTAGGCTCTTCTCCTGCAAGGCCTCCCCTCTGGCCCTGTGGCCTGACAGTCGGGTGGTGGCTGCTCTCAGTCTCCTGCAGTGCCCTTCGCTGCCACGTGGGGGCACTGTCGCTAGCTCCCAGGACTGTGGGTGCCGCCGTCTCCCCAGGGCCCTGGGCATTTCTCCCTGTGGGGCCCGTTGTACCCCAGCCCTGCTGGGAGATGCTCACCTGAGGAGAGGGGGCCGAGGCCGAGGCGCCCCCGGGTTTGCTCTCTGCAGTTTTCATGTCAGAGCACAGGCGTTCCAGTGAGGCCGTTCCCTGCCCTGGGCTTCGTGCCACCTGGCTGAGGGAGGGGGCCAGCGTGCTCGCACAGTCCAGGGGGCAGCAGGCGAGGCCACCTTTCCTTCCGGGTGTCCAGGGCTCCTTGCTGTCGCCTGAGGGTCGCTGCTGCTCAGGCCGTCCTTGAGGGGCAGCTGGGGTCTTCCTGCTGAGGACGCCCTGGCACTGTCCTCCCCGGGATTCATTCTCGGGGCTCCATCTGGCACAGTGTGGCCCCCAGGGTCACACAGACCCTACCTCCTCGACTCTGCACCTGAGCACCGCCTCGAGTTAAAAGAGCCTGGAAGGGGCTGGAGAGATAGCACAGCGGGTAGGGCGTTTGCCTTGCACACGGCCCACCCGGGTTCGATTCCCAGCATCCCATATGGTCCCCTGAGCACTGCCAGGAGTAACTCCTGAGTGCACAGCCAGGAGTAACCCCTGTGAATTGCCAGGTGTGACCCAAAAAGCAAAAAAAAAAAAAAAACGATAGCACAGCTGTAGGGCGTTCGCCTTACAAGCGGCCAACAAGGCCAACCTGAGTTCGATTCCTCCGCCCCTCTCAGAGAGCCCGGCAAGCTACCAAGAGTATTCGATATGCCAAACACAGTAACAACAAAGTCTCCAATGGAGACGTTACTG
>JAOXYA010021475.1:0-13443 GCA_028565675.1 Sorex palustris | reverse complement strand
GGGGGGGGGGGGGGGGGGGGGGGGGGGGGGGCGCGGATGGCTGGCCGGTGGCCTCCTGCAAAGCAAGTGCCCTGCCAGCTGCCCTGTTACTTGGCTGCAGGAAGTGTTTCCTTGGTAAACCTAGTTTATACATCACAGCGGTGGTGTGAAATTTTCTCAGGTGAAAAGAGGTCATGTGTGTGTGTGTGTGTGACAAGTTTTAGGTTGCCCCTGGGCTGAAGGGAGTGAGCACAGAGTTAAGGGGCCAGCCCTGCACACGAGGAGCCTGGCTTTGGTCCCCAGCACTCCGTATGGTCCCCTCCCCTCCCATCAATCCCAGCAAGGCCTCTGTAGGTGTCCCCAATTTTAGAGAGGGGCGCCCCTGCGGCCGGGGGCACCTCCTTAGGGCCAGCTGAGACGCGGGACAGAGTCTGGCTCCTGGGCACAGCCCAGTGAGGGACTCAGCCAGTTCCGAGTGGGCTCTGCCACTTAGCGGCTGTTGGGACCCCGGGAAAGTGCCCCAAATTCTCAAGTCTCTTAAGTAAAATAGAAAGATGGGGCACAAAAAAAGGCTGGTGGCGGAGGAGCAGGGAGAGGCTGGTGGGGGAGATCTGGGGGAAGAGAGAAGAGGAAGAGGCTGGTAGCACAGTGGGGAGGGCGTTTGCCTTACACGCAGCCGACCCAGGTTCGATTCCCAACATCCCATAGGATCCCCTGAGCACGGCCAGGAGTAAGTCCTGAGTGCAGAGCCAGGAATGATCCCTGAGCGTCAACAGGTGTGACCCTAAGAGACTTAAAAAAGAAAAAAAAAAGGAAGAAAGAAAGGAAAGGAAGAGGAGGAAAGGAGCAAGGGAGAGATGGGAGGGGGAGGGAGGGAGGGAGGGAGGGAGGGAGGAAGCCGGGGAAAATTAGTCTGTCCCCCCTCATCCCTTCCTTCCTTCTTCCCTTTCTTCCTTCTCTTCCTTCATTCCCTTCCTCCTTTCCTTCCTTTCTTCATTTTGCTTTGTTTTCTGGCCACACCTGGCAGTGCTCAGGGCCCACTCCTGACAGTGCTCCGGAGACACAGAGGTGCCAGACATTGGACTGGGGTCCCCTGCCTACACGCACCCGAACCCTGTTCTATCTCCCGGGCCCAACATTTTCTAGTTTGTTTCCCCTTAGGCCAGACCTGGCGGTGCTCGGGGGGCTACTCCCAGCTCAGTGCTCCAGGACCACACAGACTGCAGGCAGCAATCCAGGCCCCCTGCATGCCTGTCCGCCCCCCCCACCCCCACCCCCAGCTCTCGGGGCTGAAAACAATCCCTTGTTTGCTTGTCCTGCCTGGAACACTGGAACCTCGGCCACGAGTTGAGGAGGCCTCGGGCCAGGCGGGTGCCCGGCGGCTAATGGGCGCCCACACATACTTGTCCAATGAGCCAACGAGGGGGTGCGGCATGGGGGGTGGGGCAGCGCCTGGCACTTTCCACTCTGAGCCCCGGGGTGGCAGACCTTCCCTGGCAAAGAGAACCGGCCCCCCAGGTCCCGTCCCCCCCACCCAGAGGCAAACCCTCTGGCTGTCCCGTTGGTCTGTGTGGGGGGGATACTGAGGACACCCGTCAATGCTCCCAACACCCCCAGGTCCCCCAGCCTCGACCCCCCACACCCTCGCGCCCCCCCCAACAATCCTGAACCCCCTGCTCAGTCCCGCCGGCCGCTCACTGGCCAGCGTGGCCCTGGCCTCCCCTGGGAATCTGAGGACACCCACTCATTAGGCAGCCCAGGATTAGGGTGATGGTGGCCCTAATAATCCCGGCCCCCACAACAACCCGCTCCATCAGCAGCACGAGTCATCGGCTTCGCTCCGTCACATGCCCGCCCACAAATAAACGTTTCCTGGACGGCTCCTCGCGATCTGGGGTGGGTGTGGGCCAGGAAGAGGGGCTAAGGATGCTGGGAGGGAGTGGTCCCCTGCCCCCTGAGATGAGCAGTGCTCACCCTGCGAGGGGTTCATGATTTACACCTGGAGGGGGGTCTGAGCTTCTTATGAAACCGACACAAAGCAGCTTTGAGCCCCCCAGATCCCTCCTAGGGAAGTTGGGAAGGTGGTCCTGGGGAGGGTGGGGGGGCTTCAGGGAGGCGGTGGGCGGGCGGCGCGGGGACCAGGAGGGTGAGGGAAGAGGCGGGAGGCAGCGTCCCTGGCCCCTCCCCCACCCTGGCACTGCTGAATTTGGGGTTCTCCCTGGCTTTCCCGGCACTTGCAGGGTGACGGTCCCCGGACTAAGTGTAGGGCGTTTGGAGGGGGTCTCCATCACCGAACCCTAGTTTTTTTGTTTTTAGGGTATATACCCAGCGGTGCTCCGGGCTGACTCCTGGCTCTGTGCTCGGGGATCACTCCTAGTAGTGCTCAGGGGGAACCCTAGGGGGTGCCCGGGAGCGAACACGAAACATGTGCCCTCCCCCGCCTTTCTATCACTGATCCCTTTTTTTTTTTTTTTTGCTTTTTTGGGTCACACCCAGCGATGCTCAGGGGTTACTCCTGGCTCATGCACTCAGGAATTGCTCCTGGCAGTGCTTAGGGAACCATATGGGTTGTTGGGAATCGAACCCGGCTTGGCCGCGTACAAGGCAAACGCCCTCCCCGCTGTGCTATCGCTCCAGCCCCTCACTGAACCCTATTTAATGCAGCAGGATCTCAGGAGTGGAGGGGGTCTGGGTGTGCAGGGGGCAGCTTCTGACTCAGCACTGGGACCCGCCTTGGCACCGCCCCCACCTCCCGCCCTCTGGACCTCCAAGCTCTGTCCCCCTCCCCCACCAGTGCCCGGAAGCCCCTTCCCCTCAGGACACCACACTCTCAATGCATTCAGGGGGTTCTCTCCCCAAACCAGGGGGCTGACTGTCAGCTTCCTTTTGGGGGTAGGGGGAGGAAGATGAGAATTTGTTTTTTTGTTTGTTATTTGCTTTTTGGGTCACACCCAGCGATGCTCAGGGGTTACTCCTGGCTCTGCACTCAGGAATCACCCCTGGCAGTGCTCAGGGCAGGGGACCTATGGGATGCTGGGAATCGAACCCGGGTTGGTCGCGTGCGCTGTGCTACTGCTCCAGCCCCGAAGATGAGAATTTGAAGGCTGAAGAAATAGCAGTGGACGGGGGCTTGTCCTGCAGGGGCCTCACCGGAGTCAATCTCTGGAACCACCCAGGGCCAGGGAGCACTGCCAGGTGTGATCCCTGAGCACAGACCAGGAAGGAAGCCCGGAAGAGTACGGCTGGGTGTGGCCCCCAAACAAACAACAAGACAAAAAAAGAGGGAGGGGCGGTGAGGTAGTACCAGGTAAGGCATTTGGGATCCCCAGGAGTGATCACAGAGAGAGCACAGAGCCAGGAGTAAACCCTGAGCCCTGGCAGGTGTGGCACTAGGCAACAAACAAACAAAATCCAAGAGGAGGGGCTGGAGCCATAGCACAGCGCACGCGACCAACCCGGGTTCGATTCCCAGCATCCCAAAAAGCAAAAAAAGAGAAAAAAAAAGACAAAATCCAAGAGGATTGTATACTCTGAGTTGACTTTTCATCAGGGCCCCTGTGGAGTCTATTGGACTCCACGATATTTTTTGGTTTTTATTTTTTTAGCTTTTTGGGTCACTCCTGGCGATGCACAGGGGTTCCTCCTGGTCCATGCACTCAGGAATTACTCCTGGCAGCACTTGGGGGACCATATGGGATGCTGGGAATCGAACCCGGGTTGACCGCGTGCAAGGCAAATGCCCTACCTGCTGTGCTATAACTCCAGCCCCCGAGGATTCTGGTTTTTATTTTTATTTTTATATATATATTTTTTATTTGTTTGTTGAATCTGGATTCTGGTTTTTATGATGCCCAGCGGGACACATGCACTACAGTGGACAGAAAAAAAAATGCGTAAGGTCCACTTAGATTTCTACTCTCTCCGGGGCAGGCAAGGGATGTGAATTCCGGTAACCTTGGAGCCCTTTGAACCCCAGATGTGGAGTCCTCATGCCACATGCTTTGGCTTCTGCACTGCGACAGTGGGCCAGTTTATCGACAACTCCTCTGCCTCAGTTTCCCCACCACAGAAAAGGGGCGGCTGCGGCTGCACACCTGGGCCACCGAGAGGCTTTGCTGCACAGAGAGCCTCTCTGGGATGAATTCAGGGGCTGGGGAGAGAGAGCACTTGGGTGGGGCACTTGCCTTGCCTACTGGCTCCTTGATACTGCATGGGGTCCCTAGCCCTGCCAGCCAGGATTTGTTACCGCACTCCATCCCCACGCCAAAAAAATAAAAACAGGGGCTGGAGTAATAGCACAGCAGATAGGGCGTTTGCCTTGCATGCGGCCAACCCAGGTTCGAATCCCAGCATCCTATTGGGTCCCCTGAGCACTGCCAGGAGTAATTCCTGAGTGCAGAGCCAGGAAGAACCCCTGAGCATCACCGGGTGTGACCAAAAAAGAAAAAAAAAAACCCACCACAGGCTGAATTAATTCAGGTATAAGAGCAGACCACTGGGCCTTCTTGGGGGTCTTGTGGGAGGGTGCGGGCATCCCTGGTGGAGAAAAAGAAGGTGCCATCTCAAAGCATGGCACGGATCTGCTTACTGAGAATAAGAGGCTGATGGGGGCACGGCAGGTATAGGTACTTGTCTTGCCTGCAGCCAACCCGGGTTCGATCCCTGGCATCCCATAGGGTGCCCTGAGCACTGCCAGGAGTAATTCCTGAGCGCAGAGCCAGGAGGAACCCCTGAGCATCGCTGGGTATGACACCCTCCCCCCCCAAAAAAAAAAAGAAAAGAAAAGAAAAAAAAGACCAAACACTGCAGAGACTCAGGGAAATGAGGGTCTACAGGCCTGAGGGCGCTCAGGGATAGAGCAGTGACGGCTTCGCAGCCAGAGCCCCGGGTTTGGTCCCCAGCATCACACACGGCCCCCCTCAGCCCCCTACCAGCACTGTCAGGAATGACCCTCTGAGCACTGCTGGGTGCAGTTCCCAAAACCAAATAAAACAACACATGGTGCGGGCCAGAGCAATAGCACAACAGGTAGGGCGTTTGCCTTGCACACGGCCGACCCGGGTTCGATCCCCAGCACCCCATGTGGTTCCCCAAGCACTGCCAGGAGTGATTCCTGGGTGCAGAGCCAGGAGTAACTTCCGAGCATTGCTGGGTGTGACCCAAAAAGCAAAAAACAAACAAACAAACAATAACACATGGTGGGTTTCCCAGGCTGACTGGGGATCCGACAGCATCTGTCCTCTGGCTCAGCAGAGGGGACCCAGGTGGGGGTGCAAGATCAGAGGGTGAATGGGATCCTAGAGGGGAGGGGGTTCCTGACCGCCGACACGAGAGAGCACCCCCACCCCAGAACTGGGAGCACCGGGACTCACACCTGCTCTACATCTGCTTCCCAGGTGGATCTCAAATGTGACCTCTGTCTTCCGGGCCTCAGTTTTTTGGGGGTGGGTAGCCACACACCACAGTGCTCAGGAGGGACTCCTCACTCTGTGCTCAGGGATCAGTCCTGGCAGAGCTCTGGGAACCTTATGGGATGCTGAGGATTGAACCAGGGTCAGCGGCGTGCAAGGCGGGCGCCCTCCCGGCTGGACTATCCCTCCGGCCACAGTTTTCTGGTCTGTTCAAAGGGTCGGTGGCTACATTTCCTCTCCGGTCACCCCTCTGAGCCTTCCCAGGTGCTCCCTCCAGGGGCCCCCACAGCCAGCGATGAGAGACCTCCTGGGAGAGGGCTCAGACTGCCCCTGTTGGCTCCTCCCCACCCGCCTTGAAGCCATCCCCATGGGGGGGAGGGGGTGGGGGGCTTTCCAGAAGCGACCCCTCACAGCACGTGGGCGCTTCTGATGCATTGGGGCTGGGGGAGGACTTGGGGTTCAGGGTGGCCCCTCACCCCGGGGCGGAGCTCCAGACGTGGAGGCGGAGGGGGTGGAGTCATAGCACAGCCAGGAGGGAGCTCGCCCGGCACATGGTGGCCCCTGGGTCAGTCCCGGGCAGCTCACAGCGACCCCCCAGCACCGCTGGGCAGGGAGTTACAGGGGTGATCCCTGAGTGCAGAGCTAGAAAGTAAGTCCTGAGCACTGCCGGGTGTGAGCCCCCCCAAAACCCAACCAAAGTCAAACCAAAGCAGACGCGGAGACAGGGTTGAAACGGAGAGCGCTTCCCAGGACCACCCTCGCCCCCGGGCGGCTTGCCACCCCAAGCCCCGTCAAGGACTCTGATCTCCCCCTCCCCCCGACCCCCAAGGCCTGCCCCCGTGGTACCCAGGTGTGGCCCAACCGCTCCAGACCCCAACGCCCGCCCGACTGCGGGAGGAGAACATTCAGCCCGCCCGTGCCCGGTGGGCTACAAGCGAGACGCACGCGTCCTGGGAACAGCCGCGGACCCCGGACCCCCGAGGGCGCAAGGCGGGAAAAGTCGGGGAGCCGCAGACCCCCACTCTGCCCTCCCGCGCGCGGGAGAGATGAGGAGATCCGGGATGGAACCCCCCCGCCCTTTCCTCTCCCCCTGCCTCGCATCCCTCCCGGAGCCAGCCGGGGTGGGGGGGGACCGCGACCGAGACACGCGGTGAGACTGGGGGTGGGCGCGCCTCGCCCCTGCAGGGCGCAGAGGGCTCAGCTGGGCCCCCCGAGGGGCGTGGGGCGCCCGCCCGGGCTCTCCTCCCCGCCCCCGCCGCCGACTCCCCTCCGGAGCTCACCTGACACTCGCCGATCGGCCTCGGGACGCGAGCTGCGCACACCTGTCCGTCCAGGTGAGGACTCAGCCGCGGGACGCCGGGGAGTCCCGGGAGGGAGCGGGGCGGGGCGGGGCTGCGTGACGTCACTCTCAGGCCACGCCCCTCCTCCCGGCCCCGCCCCCGCTTCCAGGCCCCGGGGGCTCGTGGTTTTCGTGCTTGAAGGATGAGATTTGGGGGCACGTCCCGGACACGCACGAGCGCATGCACGCCCCGCGGGACGGGCCCCCAGCCCTGGGAGCGGACGGAAAGGGTGGGGTGACCCCTCCTGCGCGAGGCAGTGCTGGGATCCCCAAATTCACCCTCCCCCCCAGTTTAAGCTGATTCCACCTGGAGGGGCGTGTGAGTGTGACCTCCAGAGGGACCCGCAGACCCCCTGAGTGTGGCCAACCCAACGGGCTGAGCCCTTTGCAGGTGGGGGGGAAGCCCCGCCCCCCCATCCTTGGCACCCTGGCGTATGGCAGGGCGCAGAAGCTTCTGAGCACCAGAGGGTGAGGTGCAAAGGTAAAATCAAAGACACAAAACATTTGAACAGGGGCTGGAGCCGTAGTCCAGCGGGGAGGGCGTTTGCCTTGCACGCGGCCGATCCAGGTTTGATACCCGGCTTCCTATAGGGTGCCCTGAGCACCGCCCCGAGGGATTCCTCAGTGCAGAGCCAGGAATGACTCTGCAGCATCGCTGGGTGTGACCCAAAAAGAAAAAAAAATTTTGAACAGAACAGCTGGCACCCCACTTCCTGTAGTTTCCCTTTGATTTAGTAGTTTTGTTTTGTTTTTGTTTTGGGGTCACTCCCAGCAATGCTCAGGGGTTACTCCTGGCGGTGCTCAGGGAACCATGTGGGATGCTGGGATTCGGACCCGGGTCTGTCTCGTGCAAGGCAAACGCTCTACCTGCTGTGCTATCGCTCCGGCCCCTTCCATTTGATTTAGGAGGGAGGAAAGTGGGGGCTTTAGGGTCGCGATCCAACACAGACACTGTCTCCATCACCTCTGGATTTTCGCTTTTGTTTTGTTTTGGGGGGCACCACCAGCTCTGCTCAGGGGTTCCTCCTGGCTCTGCACTCAGGGACCACTCCTGGCGGGTCGGGGGGATCTTATGGGATGCCGGGGAAGCACCAGCCAGCGCCCTCCCAATTGTTCTGTCACTCTGGCCCCTTGGACTCAGCTATTTTAGGCAAATGCATCAGACAGAGATGCTGTGTCTCCCTCCCCAGAGCCTGGAGGTAGCAGCTTGTCCCCCCACCTGCTTTGGGGGACTTTGGGATTGGCAACAGCTGGAGGAACCCCCCCTCGTCACAGCTTCCCTGGGGCTTTCAGCTTCCAGAATAATCTGGCTCCAGCTGCTATTTCAAAACCAGGGTGTCGATAGGGAAACTGAGGCTGAGGAAAAGGGACAATGGGCTCAGGGTCACAGGATAAGCACTGACCAGCAGCCGCCACTGGGGTCCTGGCTGTGTAACCCAGCATCCCATAGGGTCCCCGGAGCACTGCCAGGAATAATTCCTGAGTGCAGAGCCAGGAGGAACCCCTGAGCATTGCAGGGTGTGACCCAAAAAGAAAAAAAAAAAAGATCCTTTTGTGGTTGGGTTTTTCTGCTCTGATATTTCCCCCCTTTTTTTGTTTTTGTTTTTGGGCCACACCCGGCAATGCTCAGGGGTTACTCCTGGCTTGGTGCTCAGTGCTTGGGTGACCACATGGGATGCCCGGATCGAACCCGGGTTGGCCGCATGGTAAGACAATTGTCCTACCTGCTGTACTATATCACTCTGACCTCTTTTTTTCTTTGGTCCCTGTTATTTATTTATTTATTTATTTATTTATTTTGGCTTGGGGGTACTAAGCAACGCCTGCCAGTGCTCAGGGGCTACTTCTGGCTCTCGGAGATCACTTTTGGTGGTGCTCAGGGATCACCATGTGGTGTTGGGAGCTGGTGCTGGCCACACACGAGGAAAGTGCCTTAGCTGGCCTGGGTCATCTGTCCAGCCCTGCTGTTCTTTGGCAAATGAGGAAGTAGCCTCAGGGGAGGCCAGCCCCGAGGGTGAACAAGCTCCGTCATTTGGTCATTCACCTCCAAAGACTCTGGAGGGCCCACACGAGGTGATGCAGGGAGGCTTCCTGGAGGTGGCATCATGGAGCTGGGTTTTCAGGCATGTGTAGGAGTTTGCCCCGGAGTCAAGGCCGAGACATGAGCCCAGGATGAGTCAGTGTGATTGGGGCTGTATGGGAGATTCTTCGTTCACGTGAGTGCCAGGGACCTCCACCCAAGGAGAAGGATGGATGCGATACGGCAGGTGTGTAGACTTTGTCAAAGAGGGGAAACAAAGGGCAGTCCTGGCCCCGCCCTCCGGTGCCCCCCCAGACCCTGCCTTGAGGCCTGAGTAGACCCCAGTGGGCCCGGGAAAGGTTGAGATTCTCAGGCCAGTGATGCAGTTCAGGCTGGCGCCATCCACTCTGAGGCGTGCCCTGTGGGTGAAGAAACACTTCTAGTGACTCTGCTCCAAGCATTAGACTCACTCAGCTCCAGCCTTGACTGTGGCTGACCTGGGTTCGATCCCGAGCACCACCAGGAGTGAGTCCTGAGCCCTGCAGGGTGTGAACCAAACAAATTTTTTTTGTTTTTTTGGGTCACTCCTGGCGGTGCTCAGGGACCCTATGGGATGCTGGGAATCGAACCCTGGTGGGCCATGTGCAAGGCAAACGCCCTCCCCGCTGTGCTATCACTCCAGCCCCCCCACCCCAAACAAATCAAGACCAATTGAAACCAAAAAAACTCAAAGAGTTGTCCCTGCACTGGGCGGGGTTTAGTGATGGACCCTTGCTTGGACCAAAATTGGAAAACAATGTGTTCCTTGGAAATAAGAGATTAGAGGCTGGAGCAATAGCACAGCAGGTAGTGCGTTTGTCCTGCACAAGGCCAACCCGGGTTCGATTCCCAGCATCCCATATGGTCCCCTGAGCACCGCCAGGGGTAATTCCTGAGTGCAGAGCCAGGAGGAACCCCTGTGCTTTGCCAGGTGTGACGCAAAAAAGCCAAAAAAAAAAAAAAGGAAATAAGAGATTAGCGCTTGCTTTCCTGCAGGTAGAGTACTCGGGACCCCTCCTGGGTCCTCCCATCTTTCTCCTGTGTGCGCAGAGGCTTAGGGCTGGGGTGTGGGGCAGTCAGCACCCCAGGGGTACCGCCCGGTTCTGGTGCCTGGTTCCTCCACCCCTCGAACCCCTCTGGCCCGGGTTACACCATCCCTGGAGGAGGAAGGCCAAGCTGCCAGAATGGCCATCAGGACCCCACAGAGCCCAGCGGGGTGGGGAGGGGGTGTCCACAGCCCGTCTGGGGTTAGCTGTGAGCTGACAGCCTGGCACGGAGAAACGCAGGGACCCTTCCAAGGGGCAGGACAGCCCTTTCCCGTTGGTTCGCTTTTTGAGTCTTGGGCTCACCCGGCAGTGCTCAGGGATTATCCTGGGCAGGTCCTCTGAGATCGAGCATGGCCCAACGCCTTGTACCTTGCACTGAAGCTTTTCTGGACCTTGCCATGCTTTGGGGTGAGGGGCCGCGCAGATGCAGGACCCACCTTCTGTGGGTCCCCTGATGTCACTGTGATTTGCCCGGAAGTGCAGGCTGGGGACCATCCTCTGAGGCCAGGTGACCCAGGGGGAGCCCTGGGACTCCTGGGGGCGGGGGTCGCTGGTCTCTGCTCAGAGCAGGGGAGAAATAATTTCCAATGGGCTCCAGATCACACCCCCAACGGGGACACTTGGCTGAGTTCCTGTGGGAGGGGGGGGCTTCTAAGCCACACAGGGGGATGCCGTACCCCAAATGCACCCCCAAATCGACAAACCTCAGCATCCTGCAGCCCTGTCCAGTTGCGACGCTCCCCACTGTGGCCTGAGGCGGGTCTCTCCCTGGGGTGCCAGTGGGTGCAGGCTCAGAGAGGGCTGAGACTCTCCTGGCGTCACACAGCGCAGGCAGGCGACAGGCAGATGTGATGGGAAGGGAGGGGCGGGTGTGGGGGACACAAACAGGACATGAGTGGGGGGGGACAAGGGCTCGAGGTTGGGGGGGTGGGGGAGGCCCAGAGGTTTGGAGAGAGAGAGCCGAAGTGAGTTCCCCCCATTCCCATCGCACAGTCCCCTGAGTCCCGAGCCAGGAGGGCTCCCCCCTGCCCTGGAAGGGCCTTCTGGGGAGGGGGACCCTCCGCTGCCTGACTGGGGGGCGGGGAGCTGAGCCAGGAGCCGGGCAGGCGCCAAGGCCCCAGAAGATTCCACGGAGGCCTGGGAGCTGAGGAGGCGGCCGGAAGCGGATGCACACGCAGCTGTGCCGTCACCCCTCACCCCTGCGGGCCTGCCAGGGCAAGCCCAGCTCTGCGGGCGGGGGAGGGCCCTGGGGGCAGGGGAAGGATCCCTGGGGAGGCAGAGGGAGGACTGAGGAGTAGGGGGAGGACCCCCAGGGGACAGGGGGAGGACCCAGGCGGGCAGAGACACCTTCTGAGCCGGGCTGTGGGGCCCGGGGCTGCTCTGCTCTGCGTCCAGTGCTCTGAGGTCCGGCCAGGGCCTCCCTGGGTGTCCACAGCTCAGGGCTACCCTGAGCAGGGCTCCTAGCTCACACACCCTTTGCTTTCGAGGGTGTGACCCAAAATGGGGGTGACGGGAGCCTCAGGGCGGACCCCATTCCACCCCCCAACCATGCACCCTGCCAGCACAAAGCCTCAGTTTCCCCACCTCACACCAAAGCGCCTCCCCCAGGTACTGGCCAGAATCAAGGCGCTCGGGGCCCTCTTCGCTGGCCTTCCTCAGGTGCCCTCTGGAACAGAGATGAGAATTCGTTGGGTTTTTCGATCTTTTTTTTGGGGGGGGTTAACACGGGTGGTGGTCAGGAATCACACCCGGCTCTGCGCTCAGGAATCTGGAGGGGCTCGTGTGGGATGCCGGGGATCGAACCCGGGCTGGCCGTGTGCAGGGCAAACACCCTACCTACCCGCTGGGCTATCGCTCCTGCTCTGTGAGATGGGGATTCTCAGGAATAGACGGTGACAGCGATGGGGTGACGGTGGTGGGGGGTAGGGTGGGGGGATGGTGGGGAGGGGGAGGGGAGATGGGGTGAGGGATGGAGGATGGGGGATGGGGTGGGGGTGGGGGTGGGTGAATGAGTGGCTGGGGGGGACAGGAGGAGGGGGCGGCGGTGATGACGGTCCTTCCCCCCTCACTGTGTCAGGGCCAGTCTGGGTGAGTCTTAGGGCGCTTGCACAGAGCAGGCCCTGCCCTGGCCACACCTCGGCTGACTCCCTATGTCCCACCTGCCCTGAGCTGACACAGCCTGTCCCGTGGGGCTGACGAGCGAGCCAGGAAGCCCATTTCTTAGAAGGTTGGAAGCCCAGAGAGGGCAGGCACCTGCCTGAAGTCACACATCAGGCTGAGGGGCAGAATTCAGGGGCTCGCTGGGTGGGAAGGCCGCCCCCACTCCTGCCTCCCGCAGGGCTCACTGGACCTTCGGAGGTGTGGCCCCAGAGTCTTGAAGGAGGAAAGAGGGAGGCAAAGACCCCCCCCTCTGGGGGCTGCAGGGAGTATCCACTTTCTGTGAGGGTGTGGGGGTGCAGGGACCACTCCCACCTGGAGTGGCTGGGGTGACCGGGACTATCTGGGGTGACCCAGTGGTGCAGGGATCAAACCAAGATCGTACATATGCCAGTCAAGTGCCCTACCCACTGCGCTTTCTTTCTGGCCCCCCAGGATTATCTTCCTTTTTTTTTTTTTTGCTTTTTGGGTCACATCCGGCTCTCAGGAGTCACTCCTGGCGGTGCTCAGGGGACCCTATGGGATGTTGGGAATCGAACCCAGGTCGGCCGCGTGCAAGGCAAACGCCCTCCCCCCTGTGCTATCGCTCCAGCCCCACCTTTTTTTCTCTTTTGGTATTGCAGCCTGTGAGTGTTATTGAAAGAACATATTTTGGTTACAAGGTTCAACATCCAGTAAGTAAACACAGGGCAGGAAATCCCAAACTTACTTCTTTGTTGTCGGGTTTTATTTTGGGGAGGGTGGTGCACCCTGCGGTGGTCAGGGGCTGCTCCCAGCTCTGTTCTGGGTTTGCTCCTGGCTGCCCTCAGGGGACTGCGCAGTGTCCGGGTGAGGATTGAAAACGGGTCTGCCTGCATTTGAATTCCATCTGAGGCCATGGAGGCCCTTTTTTTTTCTTTTTGGGTCACACCTGGCGATGCACAGGGGTTCCTCCTGGGTCTGCACTCAGGAATTACTCCTGGCGGTGCTCAGGGCACCCTATGGGATGCTGGGAATCGAACCCGGGTCAGCTGTGTGCAAGGCAAATGCCCTACCCGCTGTGCTATCGCTCTGGCCCCTGGAAGCGCCTTCTTACGGCTCAAAGGGAACCCGGGTCTGACCTTGGCACCCAGGGCCCAGGGCACCACCCACCCCGGGGCACAGAATGAACAGAACAGGGTTCGGGGCAGCTCCTGAGAAGTCCAGCCCAGGACTGCCGCCACGGGCTCCCAGGGGGAGCCCCACCCAGGGTCAAGGGGACCCTCTGAACTCCCTCCGGCTCCATGATGGTGAGGATAATGAGGATATGCGGAGGAGGAAGGAGAAAAAGACGAAGGAGGAGGGGGAGACTGGGGGGAGAGGGGAGAGCAAGGGGGTGGGATGGAGAGGAAGAGAGGGGAGGAGGTAGAAGAGAAGGGGAAGGAGGGAAGGGAGGAAGAGAAATGGAGGAGGGAGAGGAGGAGGGACAGAAGA
>JAOXYA010021442.1:0-13446 GCA_028565675.1 Sorex palustris | reverse complement strand
AATTTCAATATAGCATGATCAGAATTGTTATTCTCTACTGTGGGAAATAAGTTTATCAATAAGAATATAAGGATTCTCTGTAGATCCTTTTCTTTTCGTCTTACAGACTCTCCTTCCTCCAAAGTTAATTACGTCAGCACTCTTTACCATAAATATTCAATAGAGAGATTATTTTATACATTTGTGATACATGTGTGATACAGCTAGAATCTTTTGTTATGTTCTACATCTTATCGTACAATTTCCAACTTCCAAATACTCTTATAAAATATTGAATACTGTGCCATATGGTTCTCTGGGCCATAAAGTTCTATGAGCTTTGACAAATGCATACTGTCATAAATTCCCTGGTATAGTCATTGAGAATAGTTTCACTGCCCTAAAAAATATTTTGTGTTTCACCTATTTGACTTTCCCACATATTCTCTGAACCCTAGTGACCATTGATCTTTTTACCTCTTTATATGCCCTTCTAGAATACCTTACAGAATATCTAGAGTATACTGCATATAATCACTTAAGGCAGGCTTTATTCACTGAGCAATATGTGGTGAAGTTGTATATTTGGCTTTTCACGCCTTGAGAGCTCTTTCTGGGGGATTATTCTCTGAGAACTTTCCATTTGTGCTCAGGGGAACCAGGCTATGCCAAGGATTGAACTTGAGGCTCTGGCATGCAAAATATACACTGCCTCTCTTTGAGCAATTTTCTGGGCCCCAAGAGCTCATATTTTCCAGCTTATAAAATTTGTTTTTATCGGGGGCTGGAGCAATAGCACAGCGGGTAGGGCATTTGCCTTGCACACGGTCGACCCGGGTTCAATTCCCAGCATCCCATATGGTCCCCCGAGCACCACCAAGAGTGATTCCTGAATGCAGAGCCAGGAGTAACTCCTGAGCATCTCCGGGTGTGACCCAAAAAGCAGAAAGCAAAAAAAAATTGTTGTTATCAGGGCCAGAGAGATAGTACAGTGGGTAAGACCTTACATGCGGCCAACCTGAGTTCAGTTCCTGGCATCTCATATGGTCTCCCTAGCCTGCCAGGAGTGATTCCTGGGTGCAAAGCCCAGAATAACTTCTGAGCATCACCAGGTTTAGTAAAAAAAAAAAGAAGAAGAAGAAGAAGAAGAAGAAGAAGAAGAAGAAGAAGAAGAAGAAGAAGGAAGAAGGAAGAAAGAAGAAAGAGAGAGGAAGAGAGAGGAGAGAGGGAGAGAGCAAGCAAGCATAGACATGGGGGTGTAGGTACAGTCACACCCCAGCAGACTGCATGTATCCCTGGCTGACATCTCAACTCCAAATTCATGAGTGACCAGCTACAGGGTTTCCAGGTTTTTGGACCTCACAAATAGTGAGACAATAAATGTTTGCTGTTTTAGACATATTTTTTTCTTTTTGGTTTATTTGGGGGGGGGTCTGGGGTCCACACTTGGCATTTCTCAGGGGTTACTCCTGGCTCTGCACTCAGTAATCATTTCCAGTGTGCTCAGGGGACCATATGCAGCGTCAGTGATGGAACACAGGTCAGCTGAATAAAGCAAGCACCCTGCCCACTGTACTATCACTCTGGCCCCTGCTATTTAGGTCTCTAAACTTGAGGGTAACATATTACTCCTCAGTAGACAATTAAAACATACCCTAAGCTAAACAACCAAGATTTCTTCTCCCTCTTGATTTTTCTCTTCTAAATTAGCACTGGTTACTTAAATTTCTCCTTTGTGGGAAAAGTAAGGGAGGGTGGCAGGGAGCCACACCCCATGGTGCTCAGGGCTTACTCCTAGCTCTGTGATCAGGAGTCACTTCTGAAGGTGGTCAAGGACCAGATGTGGTGTCTGAATTCAAACTGGCATTGGCCATATGCAAGGCAAGTGCTTTAACCCCAGACCCCAAACCCTCAAATTCTTCCCCCTTTTTTGGGGGGAGGGGCTTGGGGGTTGGGGGAACTGGCAGTTGAGATACACCTGGCTGTGTTCAAGCTGACTCTTGGCTCTGTTATCCGGGATCATCCCTGGAGGTGAGAGGGTAACCGTATGTCATGCCAGGGAATAAACTGGGTCTGCCACATGCTAGGTGCCTTACCCACCATACTATCTCTCCAGCCCAAATAACTTCTTTTTAAAGAGATTGAAATGCTATCCACCCCCAATCCCTTATTGGAATACACACACACACACACACACACACACACACACACACACACACACACACACATATATTTTGTTTCCAGGCTCTTTCTAAACTTCAGAGCAGTGGTTTTCACTCTTTTCTCACATTCATAAACCAGCAGCTGAAATATGCTGCCGTAGAGGCCTCCAGTGGAGGGTATGAGTCTTGCTCAGCTTATCACACGGCCAGAGAATGAAACCACACCTGAACATAGTACCCCAGATGCAGTATTGCGGGGCCCAAGCACTGAACCTTTTGGGCTGACTGGTGGAGTTACACCATTGACCCCAGGGCCCTGAGCGTCACTTGGAAAGCCCCTCCTGAAATAGTTTTCTTATAGTATAATCTTCAGGGAAAAAATTAACATTTTCAGTATAGAAGGGCCTGGTGTCTTGCCGAACATTTCAGCTGCCTCTTGCAGTAGCCTTGAGTTAGACATATCTACCGAGCACTCAAAATATGAGACTGAACCAAAACATACTGTAAGTGGAAAAATGTATACCACAGTTCAAGGCTTAGCACTGTAGCACTGTTCTCCCACTGTTCATAGATTTGCTCGAGCGGGCACCAATAACAACTCACAACAAATTGTGAGACTTGTTACTGTTTTTGGTATATTGAATACATCACGGGGAGCTAGCCAGGCTTTGCTGTGCGGGCGAGATACTATTGGTAGCTTGCCGGGCTCTCCGAAAGGGGTGGAGGAATCGAACCTGGGTTGGCCATGTCGGCCGCGTGCAAGCCAGATGTGAAAGGCCACAGATTGTATGATTCTGTTACCTTACCCACTGTGCTAGAATAAAAAATATAGAAGATCTCCTTACTAAAGTTTTGTGTTGATGACAAATAAAGTGAAGTGATTACAGTTTGACTACATTTAGTTAGCTTAAACGTTACTAAGCTAGAGATAAAGTTTAGTGAGCTGAGTCTGGGCTTGATCCCCTGCTCTGCTTGGCTCCCCGAGCACTGCCAGAGGCACTGCCAAGCACAGAGCTGGGAACAGCCCCTGAACACTGCTGGATGCAACACAAAACATAAACAACAGAAGGGGCCAGAGAGATAGTACATTGGGTAGGGCATCTGCCTTGCATGTAGTCGACCCAGATTCAATCCCCAGCATCCCATATGGTCCCCCTGAACACCGCCAGGAGTGATCTCTGAGTGCAGAGCCAGGAGTAACACCTGAGCATGATCAGGGATGGCCCATAAACAACAACTAAAAAAGTTCATTAAAATTAATTATTCCAGCGTATCACAACATATATATAATTTGAAAATGTGAAGTGAAAAAAAACAACAACTAAAAAAGTTCATTAAAATTAATTATTCCAGCATATCACAACATATATAAAATTTGAAAATGTGAAGTGAAAAAGCCAGATATAAAAGGCCACAGATTGTATGATTCCGTTTATATGAAAAGCCCCAAACCAGCACATTCAACCCACACAAGCAGCAGCCAAGGACAAGAGAACGGGGAGCATAAAAAGTACCTGTTGTGTATACAAAGTTTCTTTCACAGTGATAAAAATATAAAAAGTGACAACTGCACAGATCTAGAGGAAATACTAAACGCCACTCAATTATACATCTTAAAGGCAAGTATTAGGGCATATATATATTTTAATAAATATTGATCTAGGTATTATATTTCAATAAGAATTAAATTCACCAGTCTCTTTTTTACCTTTCTTTTTTTTTTTTTGGCTTTTTGGGTCACACCTGGCAATGCACAGGGGTTACTCCTGACTCTTCGCTCAGGAATTACCCCTGGCAGTGCTCAGGGGACCATATGGGATGCTGGGAATGGAACCTGGGTCGGCTGCGTGCAAGGCAAACGCCCTATCCGCTGTGCTATTGCTCCAGACCCTCTTTTTCACCTCAATTTTGAAATGGAGTTACTCAAAATTTTTTTCATATATCATGTTATGTGAAGTAAGCCAGAAGAAGAAAGACAAACACAGACAAATCTTATTTGTGGTCTACAGAATACTTGATGAGGAAATGTAGTAAAAGAGGAATGTTTGGATTCCCCCTTGACCCCAGAATTTAGGAAGGAGAAGGACAGCGAAGGAAAAAAACTCAAAGGAGGAAGAAGAGAACAAGAAGTAATAGGTGAACAGGCATCGGGACTTCAGTTATACCGAGATATGGGTGAGTGGTATAGTCATACATCCAAACCACAGACTCAATAACACTGAAAACATGAGATGTAAGTTGCAACCACTGAAACTCTGTAATGCGCCTATCAAGTTGACAGGTGGGAATGGGGCAGGGTTGGGTGGGGAAGGATCATGGGAACACTGGTGGAGGGAAGCTGACACAGGAGATGGGATACATGTTGGAATTTTATATGCCTAAAGTCAACTGTGAATAGCTTTGTAAATCACAGTTCTCTAATTTAAAGAAATTTTTTTATTTTTATCAGAGAAAAATTTGTTGTCTTTTTGTAGTACAAGGGATTGAATCCAGGATACCACACATGCAAAGTATGTGCCCTACTACTGAGCAGTGAAGTACAATACTGAAATAATAATGAAAAATTACAATTTGTCATCCCCAAGAAAAGTTCAAAGCACATATATAGCTCACATTACATTTCTATTGGATCACACTAGCCCGTACTATTGGCCTAGCTTAAAGTGTAGGCAAGTCATTTTGATGCTGACTTAATTCTAATACAGTCCCATTTTTACTAATTTTATTTTTTCCCAATCTCCCATTATTACTAGGGGATTGGAGAGACAATACAGGTATTAGGGTGCTTGCCTTGAGCGCAGCTGACCCCTATATAATCTCCAGCACTGTATATCTTCCCCTGAGCACCACCATGGGTAACTCCTGAGCACAGAGCCAGGAATATCCCCCAAACATTATTGGGTGTAGGTCAAATCCTTCGCCTCCAAAAATTATAAATCTATGGGTGTCAGGCAGAATAGTATAGGAGCTAAGGTCATTGCCTTGTATGAAGCTGACCTGGGTTCAATCCCTGACACTACATGGGAAACCGTCTCCCAGGGTACATGCAAACTACGTATGCGGTGCTGTTCCTACCTCAATGGCCTGGGGAACCACACATCTTCGAGGTCCATGAGGAACTCCCAGTTGGCCAAAGGCGTTGGAGCCACATGACAGAACTTGACCATTTTCTGCAAAATACACATACTTAAGTTGCAAATCTAAGAAGTTAAGATACTTGTGACTGATGGCCAAATGCAGAAGAATGAGAAGAGGAAAGGGGATGAGAGGAACAAGTAAGGGGCCCCGTGCTTCAGCACATGCAACCAGACACCCTATCTTTCCTCCTATAGCAATAAAAGCACCAGACCTACTATAGGACTTCACCCAATTCATCCAGATCTGCTGTGCAGAATGCTCAGCCAAACACCTGGCTGTGTCAGGATTGGAGTGTGCTCAGTCCCTGGCTTCCATGGGAGGGGATTTCCATTCCCTTAACACTCCAGACCTTTCTCCTTTCTTTCCCCCAGTCTCGCTGCTTCCCAGCATATCTAACCAAACTAATGAGCCCGGGAGAAGCAAGAGAACATGTAGAGCTCGGCACTTCCTCTGGGGCCATCTAAGCTGACACACAGTAGGGATCTGTGATTCCTCGGGAAGGCAAGAGATAGTCAGGTAGGTCTGGATGAGCAGAAAATCAACAGAAACACTTTTCCTATCAATGAACCCTGCCCTCCAACTTAAGCTTTTACCAGTAACAAGCCACTAGTGAGATCTCAAACCATCTGATTTCTCTTTGCACTTCTCACCATTGGTTCCAAATAGGAGTGGGAAGCAGGGTTACCTTACCTACAGACTCCCTCTAACCAGAAACACAGGCCCACACTAAGCACTTCCTAAGAGGAAGCTGCTACCTTCAGAGTTCAATTGCTATTGAACTTAACACGCATGAGGAAGGCCCACTGCAAGAAGAGAGCTGGTGACATGAGGGTCTTAAAGACGAATTAAGAGTTCATCTGATATCATAGGTAACAGCTGGAGTAGCTCCAAATGGAGAATGTGCTGACTGCTAGAAAGAAAAGTATAAAGTCTGGAGAATAAGAGGTAAGGTTTAAGCCATATGCTTAACAGCTTGTGATGTGGATGCTATACCTGAGAATCCATGAGAGTTGGAAGCAGAGGTGACAGGGTCAAAAAAAAAAAAAAACAGAAGACGGAGATAAAAAGAGAGCCTCATTGAATTAAGTGGCCAGCTAGGCAAGGTAAAGATGAACAGAGAAAGCAAAGTACTTCTGAGGAGAAGTCAGCTAATAAAATAATGGTCGCCAACAGCTTCAAGAACACTCAGGTGACAGAAGTCAGTGGGTTGCTGTGACACAAACACATCTGCCTTATAGCCAAGGCCAAGCTGCCCACAGCAATTTGTACTCAAGAACACATTTCTCAACATCCTATGGGGCTATCTGGCCTTCCTGGGGAAAAAACAACTCTGCCCAAGCATCTCTATTTCATTTTGAATTCCTCTTTGGCAGAAAAGCCGCCATTACTGTCACCAACTCTCAATCTCCTATATGTTCTCTGTGAGTAACTTCTGGGGAAATAAGGTAACTCTGCTGGCCAGCTGACCCAGGGACTTCTGGGACAGGAAACAACCACCACAAGTGATCAAGTTCATTGGCAAAAGTTTTCAAGTCCAGAGTTTTACTGTAAAGACTTCCCTTACAAAACCCACCTCGTGACTTTCATTGACAACTAGAAAGAAGAAGTGTGTGAGTTTTCTTGGTTGGTTTGTTTTTGTTTGTTTGCAGACCATACCCAGAGATGCTCAGGGATGACTCCTGGCTCTGTGCTCAGGAATCATTCTTGCTGGTGCTTGAGGAACATGAGGGAGCCAGAGATTTGAATCAGGGATGGCTGCCTGCAAGGCAAGGGCCCTTCCTATGTACTGTGTTCCGGCCATGCATGTGTTTGTGTTTTTAAACACAGAGTTTTTCATGTAATCAGTGTTCTCTACACCCTACTCTTCTTACCCAAAGTTGCTGCACTGGTAAAGAAAGCCTAGGAGGAGTAGGGATGTGTTTAAGTTTTAGAGCAGGTTTCTTGTAAATGTGAGGCTCTGGATTCTATGCCTGGCACCGTGGGACCCCCGGCAACAATAGTCACAAGGTCAGCTATAGCGAAGAGCAAACTCACCAGCGAGCAGGATAGTAAAATCCCAGCCACAGGCCACCTGTTGGATGGGACAACCAAGGAGGGACGTGCAGGGGGTAAAGCACAGAACGTCTTCTGTGTGACCCAGCCCCAACTGCCCATCTTTGTTTAAGCCACAGACAAAAAGGCTTCCTTCATCTGCAAAATACAAAGGTGATAATGCACACAGGGAATTCATAACTGCCACCGTGAGCAGAAGGATTTTGCTAATAATTCAGAGGCAGAGACCTAAGAACTTTTCCCCACCTGCATTCAAAAGCCATGTTTTGTTAATATACTCTAGACAGATTCCATGGAGTCGAGAGGTTCGAGTCTAATATCTAAATGGAACCCCCACATTCTGGTATAGCAGCCAATCAATCCCTAAACTTAACACCTACTGAATAAGCAAATATTTATTCAGAGGTTAGAATGTGCCAGATACTGTTTGAAGAGCATTCCATGAGGAATTGATTTATCCCAGTAAGGGTAACGAAAGTATATCATACTAAACCTAGTCCAGTTATATCAGTCACTTGTTTTTCATAGAGTACCATGATTCATTAAGTTAGTTTTTAGACATACAATGTTCTGGCACTGATCCCACCACCAGTGTCAACCTCCCTCCATCAGTGTTCCCAGGTTCCCTCTCCTACCCACCCTTCACCCAGCAGCCTGCCCTCTTAACAGGCACCTTCTTAAATTCAGTTGTTAAAGTTTAGGTCTCATAATTTCAGTGCTGCTGACTTTGTGGTTTGGATATTTATTTAGCCCTGTCGTTTCTTACTGCCACCGATGTACCTGAATCTCCTTGACCCCTGACCCCCTCCCACCCAATGCTTCTCAGCTATTTCTTCTCCACCTCCCCTCTGTTCTATTTATTTCCTTCTCCTCCCTATACTCTAGAGCTAAGGGTGATCTAGGCATCACCCCTTTATACCATTACATTGCCTCATTCAGTTATCCCAACTATCACATATAAAGGATATCATCCTATGTTTACCCTTTTTCTTCTGACTTACTTCATTTAACATGATCTTCCATTTAATCCATTTTACTGTGAACTGCATGATTATAAATAAAGTTGTAAAATACAATTTGAAAAAGAATTTTGAGCCAAACGCAGTGGGGTTTGTGGGCTACTTGTGGTGTGGTGTCTCAGGAACCATGGAGTTTTGGGGATTGAACCCTGGGCTCCCATAGGTAAAGCATGTACCCTTTGAGCCATCACTCTGGCACACAATTTTTTTTCTTTTTGGGTCACACCCAGTGATCTCAGGGGTTACACCTGGCTCTGCACTCAGGAATTACTCCTGGCCATGATGGGGGACCATCTGGGACACCAGGGATCAAACCTGGGTCAGCTGCATCAAGGCAAACACCCTACCCACTGTACTATAGTTGTGGCCCCCACAAATTTAACTTGGAGGAAGAAATCCACAAAGGCAAAAGTGCTCAGGACTCATTAAAGCTATAATGCAGCCCTGATAGCTTGGATTCTCTTCATCCACCACTATTACCCTTGAGAAATACAACTGGGATAGAGAAATGAAGCCATTTGCACAAGCTCACATAGCTAATAAATAACAAAGGTAGGACTTGACCCAGGTCCAGAGCCCAAATTCTTAAGCAAGTTGCAATTTAAGCCCGCCTATGCAAGATTACAGTGTTTGTAGTGTTTGTTAGGTACTCTCTATCTTAGGAACTATGAACAGAAATCAAGGAAAATACAAGTTTCCTGTCTTCATGGAAAATTCATTCCAACTGCAAACACTTCTAGCAAATACAGAGTATAGAGAGAGAGAAATATAGACATATATACATATATTGCAACTCTACCACTAAACTGTCTTGTAATTTGAAACAATCTGTTTCTCTGAGACTCGTGTGTCGTTAACCCACTCGTGTTAACCCAGCTCTGACACTCTGAATTCTCTTAGGATAAACTGACCTTTTCCTCTACAAAACACAAAAGGCTGAAGGAGGAAATAAAACATCCCCATGGGAGGGTCTCAGAAGAAATCACCTGTGACAACTGCAGAGTGGCCACCTCCACCAGTGATCTTCCGCACAGTCTCGGGTCTACAGAACTCACTCAGTTGCTGGGGCAGAAGTACATCTTCCTTATGGCCAAGGCCAAGTTGCCCATAGCTATTTGCACCCTAAAGATAAAATAATCCAAGGTTAAAAAAAGGACAGCATTAATTTATTAATTTTTATTGGAGCGATAGCACAGTGGTAGGGCATTTGCCTTGCAAGCAGGCAGCCCGGCCAAGCCGGGTTCGATTCCTCCGCCCCTCTCAGAGAGCCCAGCAAGCTACCGAGAGTATCTCGCACACATGGCAAAGCCTGGCATGCTACCCGTGACGTATTCGATATGCCAAGCACAGTAACAAGTCTCACAATGGACAGGTTACTGGGCCTGCTCGAACAAATCGATGAACAACGGGAAGACAGTGCAGTGCTTCTGTCCCCTTCACCCCTTTCCAGCACCCAGAACACATACTTGGTTTTTTCTTTTTTTCTCTCTCTTTTTTTTTTTTTTTTTTTTTTTTTGCATTTTGGGTCACACCCAGTGATACTCAGGGCTTATTCCTGGCTCTGCACTCACGAATCATTCCTGGCAGTGCTTGGGAGACCATATGGGATGCCAGGGATTGAACCCGGGTTGCCCACATCCAAAGCAAATGCCCTACCCGTTGTACTATCACTCCGCTCCCCCCCCCCTTTTTAAATGTAGGAGTACTGCTATTTATTTAGCCACTGATTAAGCTGACTGAAACATTACTTTCTTTTTTAATTTTTTAATCGAATATCCATAGACTAGACCAATACAAAGCTATTCATAATTGGGTTCCAGTAATACAACGATCCAGCCCCATCCCTCCACCATTGTACAATTCCCATCACCAATGCCTCCTATTTCCCTCCCACCATCCCCCAACACCCCACCTCCACTCCCAGCCTCCCTCCACGGGAGGCACTTTTCTTCTTACTCTCTCTCTCTCTCTCTCTCTCTCTCTCTCCCTCCTTTTCCTTTTGCGCATTATAGTTTGCAATAGAGGTACTAAGAGGTCATCTTGTTTGTACATGGCATTTGGTATTTTTATTGGGAAGATAAGGCTGGAGTAGCTTTTTAACTGGGTGGCAGCTTTGGGGTATAGATGTGACTCCAAGACTTCCAGAAGTACAGGGAGGTGGGGAGCGGTAGTCCATCCCGACCCCATGAAAGCCTGGAGATTTCAGTCACAAAAATGCGCCTACCAGAATTTTCAACAGATTATGCCTTGGTGAGGTCTGTCATGACATGGTAGTATGGCAGAATGGGGATATGGCAGCAATTTTGGATTGTGGAAGTAAGCAACTGCTGGGGGCTCTGCTTGGGTAGGCACCAGGCTAACCCATCCCCTTCTGATTACCTTGGTGTGTTCAGCCTTGCATAAGTCCAAGATTAACTGTGGCTTTTGATCTCTTTTGAGATTTATTTATGGGTCTCTGAAGCAAGGCTGGTAGCAGGGCTTACTGGAGGTGCTGGAGTTGGTTCGTGGCAGTTACTACCAGTGCTACCAGGAGTACTGGAAAGTGGTGGGGAGGTAGCTCATCCCAACTCCAAGAAAGCACAGGCATGTTCTTCAAGAGAGAGTTACATGCATCCCACACATAGAGTTGGTCCCATCCCTAGTACACCAGGTTTCCATGCAAGAGGTGTCCTTAGCATTCATGACTCAGCCAAGGATACACCTCACTTTCCTCTCCCAGGACCCCAGCCTTTGGGGGATAGCACAGGAGTTCCTTCCTGCCCCATTTCCAGAATTATAATGCACAGGTATCCTAAAACAGAAATGATCAAAGAGAAATGGGTACAAAGTGGATGGGAAATACATAGGACTAGTTCATGTTCCTTCTCCTCTATACCCTCACTGGGAAAACTGGCAATACTTTTCTGTAATCAAAGATAACAAAAGACTGTGCCTGCCAGCAAAGAACATCACTGCTATTTGATTGGTGCAGAGAACGCAGTTGGTAATGATTGCAAAGGGCCTCTCCAAGTGGCGAACTTTACAACTATAAGATTCATGTGCTGAGATTCCTATGGGGAACAGACTGCCACTTAGTGAGCAATATACCATTGTTAGGAGCAGGAGAGAGAGTAGAGTAGATAGGGGGTTTGCCTTGCACACAGCCTACCTACTTGTATGCTCAAGCACAGCCAGGAGTGATTCCTGAGCACAGAGCCAGAAATAAGCCCCGTGCACAGCTGTGCATACACAAAAAATGCCATTGCTATATAATAAAGATTCATTCTCCTAGCCTCAAACCTTAGCCACCAGCTGTATTTCAGGTTTGGAACTGTATAGACTTTAGTAAAAGAATTCATTATATAAATTCTATACACTGCTGCAAGGTCAAGAAAGTATAAGCAAAGCAACAGTAGTTATTTCTTCAGGGGAAAGCACAAGTACTCACAGTAAAAGGCAAACATTATAAACAGTCTTATTTTTATTTAGGTGAGATTGGGATTCTTAGAGATTTCTGCATCCAAACCCGAAGGGATTGTGGGGATACAAGGAGAATCTCAGTAAGATTTCAGAGTTCTGTATAATTTCTCCAGGTATTTACCACTGGCTGGTTCGTCCCAGAGACCAGAAGTAAATGCTTAAAATGTGTGGTTTTTAGGGAGAGAAAAAAAAAAGAAAAATAATTAATAAATAAAATGTGTGCTCTTTAACACACCTGGAAGAGAATAACTGATGTAATGTAATTATAGGGGAAATGCACACATGCCCTTGGTCATCCCATAGACTCTCTGGGCTGCAAGAACACCAGACTGGAAGCATAACCACATGGCCAGGACACATGTCCCTGAGGCCCTCAGAGTAGGTGCCCTCGGGGTAGTACTCTTAGGATAAGGTTCCTATATCCTAGCAATCAATGACCAATGCTTCTCCAAGAGCTGGAATTTCTCTGTAATCCTCACACCCATGGAGAACATGAGCATTTTGACTCTCATTTTACAAAGGAAGAAGCTAAATTTCCAAGAGATAAAGAAATATTCCATAGTCACAGGGCTGGATGCCAACAAGCTTCATACCTGTCATAACACCACACTGTCACTAAGGGGGGAAAGTGCATGGTGCGCCAGCCCAGAGGTCAACTGGCAGCGGGCTAATCGGATGATCAAGGGGATTAAGCAGGTGCCTCCTTGAAACCTACATGATATTATAAGGCACAACAACTTCAATAGAAAGGAAATAGTACCCCAATGCCTCTATTCTCTTTTTCTGCCTAAGTTTTCCTCCCAGTACTCCGTGACTTTATGTATTTGTTTACTTCCTTCACTAAAAAATACATACCACAAGGGCAGGAACTTCATCAGTCATTTAACCTTCCCTTGCACATGAAACTAGGCTAGGCCTGAGAAGGTGAGCAAATGTTTTTGAATGTAAGAGCCTCGAGCCTTGAGGAAAGATCAGTGCACAGTGTAACATGCAAAGCATATCCACAGGTTTTCTTCATCAGCCCTGAGATCTCTGTGGCTACTACATGTCCAGAATTACCAGTTGCTGAACAGAAAAGTGAGGCACAGGTATTAAATATCTGTAATGAATTGAGACACCCTAATTCCATGATAAAGCAAAAGAAAAATGGGATACAACTTATTACAATTGAAATTGCTGTTGTTTCTTAGGAAGCCTCTACACACACACACACACACACACACACACACACACACACACACACACACGATGCCCAGATCACCCTTGGTGTCAGAGTATAGAGAGAAGGAAAGGGATTAAGGGGGGGAGAAGAGGCAGACAGGAAGCAACTATGGGTCAAGTGTATTCAGTACATCAGTGGTATAAAGGAGCAGCATAGCTAAATATCTAAACCACAGTGTCAATAACACTGAAACCAAATTTTAAAAGGTACCTGTCAAGGTGGCAGGCTGGAGGGAGTGGGACAGAACCTGGGGACACCAGTGACGGGTAGTTGATGCTGGTAGTGGGACTGGTGCTGAACACTGTATATCTAAAATCAACTATGGATAACTCTGTAAAGCATGGTAAGGTAAAGGTAAAGGCCCTCCCGTTGATCATCGATTTGCTCGAGCGGGCCCAGTAACGTCTCCATTGGA
>JAOXYA010021417.1:0-13448 GCA_028565675.1 Sorex palustris | reverse complement strand
CAACAAAGTCTCCAATGGAGACGTTACTGGGCCCGCTCGAGCAAATCGATGATCAACGGGAGGGCCTTTTATAATTTAAAAAACAAAACAAAAAAAAGCAATTCGATTTTTCAAATGGGCAAAGGAGGCCAGAGAAGTAGCTCAATGGGCTAGAATACAGCTTTGCCTGCAAGGAGGCTCAGATTTAGTCCCAGCGTTGCATATAATCCCCCAAGCACTGGTAGGAAAAGCTCTGAGCACCAACCAGAGAACAGTGTCTGAGCATAACCAGGTGTGCCACCTACGCACACCAAGTAGAAATGGGGGGTGGGGGGAGCAATAGACCTGAATAGACTCTTGTTTAAAGACATATAAACAGCCCCAGGACACATGTTTTTAAAAATGCTCAAAATTACTTATTAGGGAAATGAAGACTAAAATCTACGAAAATGGCCTATAAGTATAAAAACAAGTGAAAATAACAAACAAATGTTGCTAAGGATGTGGGGTAAAAGGAATTTGTTACAATGTTGGTGGGAACATAAATTTGTGCAGCCGCACTGGAAAATAATAATGAGACTTCTTCAAAAAGCTTTTCTTAAAATATTACAATATCACATGGAACCCCCAGCCCTTTTGATGGACAATCACTAAAGTGGTCCTTGAGCTCCCTGAGAAATGTTAGGTATACTTTTAAGAAGGACACATATATCATATGATCTTTTACTAGTACTCCCAGGTATTACCTAAAGATTATATAAACACTAGTTCAGGAAGATATGTGCCCCTGTATGTTCATAGCAGCATGATTCACAACAGCTATAACATGGAATCATCCTTAATGCCAAATGACAGAAGCATTTGACCAAAACTGGATAAAGAAATTATGGGTATATATAGTCAATGCAGTAGTACTCTGCTGTTTTAAAGGATGAAATTGTGTCATTTAGGACAACTGGATGGCACCCGAGATGATTGTGTTAGAGAAATGAAAAATAATTACCAGATGGTTTTACTCACAAGTGGACCATAAATAAACAAAATGACAAAAACAACAAAAATAACCCCTTGTGCTGGTAAAAATTCTGGCAGAAAGGTTAAGGGCTTAGGAGGAATAAGTAAAGATTTCTTGTTGATGATCAGGGACACTGAAATTTTAGTGGTGGGATGGTTCATAATGTAGAGAGAAGAATAAATAAATAATATAGAGAGAAGTATTAGATTATACCCCTGAAATTCTATAATATTGTGAATTATACTAGATCAATTTAAAGGGGGAGAAAAAAACATTCTTTATTATATACATCAATTGAAAATATGGTAAATCTCATTTGGAATGATGTCAGTGAATGTTGCCATTAAGTGCAGTAATTGTGATACTAACATAAAATTACAAGTAAGTGATTGACTTGTATATAAGGAAGAACCAAAGTAGAATCTTATTTACTATCCTAAATACCATGTAGTGCTATTTACTCCTCTCTTCTAACATCAATAAAAACTATCATATATAACATTAAAAATTTCTATAATCAATTTACAAAACATGTTCAGTTTGACTAGGGTTCGCTTTTTTGTTGTGTTTAATGTTCAAGGCTTATTCAAAATATCAGAGTATTTACTTTTTATTTAAATAAACTATTTTGACAACTTAAATGATAATACCAGGCAGACTGAATCTGGCAGAGAATTAAATGAAGAGACAAAAACATATTCAGAAAAAGCTTGGTAAGCTTAGAATTACTCTTCACTCATTTGTCTTGAAGAAAATTTTTTTCTTCTTTATTTTGCTTGAATTGAGTTTATTTTTAGTGAAGTAAATTATCTTATTTTGGAAATATGAGAGAGGAGATCAACAGCTGGGAGAGGGAGGTGAGAGAAAGAGAGAGCAAGAGCAAGAGTGAGAGAGAGAGAGAGAGAGCGCGCCATAAAATAAAGGAAGAGAAATTACACATCCCAAACTTCAACTGACTCTAGAATGAAGCAACTTGATATTTTTTTTTCTGGGGAAGTGGAGTTCTCAGGGATAACTCCGGACTACCTGTGCTCAACAATCACTCCTGGCAGTGCTCAAGGGCACAGGAGACCATATGTTTTGCCAGTAATCGAACTCAGGATGGTTGTATTGAAAATACTTTTTGATGATGGAAAATTTTTCTAAATACTTACAGATTTGAGGTATTAGTTATTAATATTTATTCTATTGGCATTAGTGTTAGAACTAGTCAAATACCTCTGGATCAAAAAAATTATTTGCTCTTGTCACCAAGTTCACTAAAATTTAGAAAAAGCTGAAATAAAAATGGTAGAATATTGAATCTTCTAGTCATTCGTCATATGTCTCACAGAAAAATGAACCTATAGCAAATAAGAAAAACACAAGAAAAAAAATCTGTCTAACGGCTAGAGTTATAGTACAGGAGTTAAGGCACATCCATGATATGTAGCTGACTTTGGTTTATCCCCAGCACCACATGTTCCTCCTCGTGTGGCTGGGCACGGTTCTAGAGAACCCTAGAACCGCCAAAATGGCTTAGATGATCACCAGCACCAAAGGCCTTAAGTCCCAAATCATTGCGACTTTGCATTAAACAGCCAACCCAGAATTGTCAGGAGGGCTGCCAGGCCTCCTAAGCACTACTTGGAAAGCCCTCCACAAAAAACTTTTATCTATATATTAATTTTCTTTTTTATTGGGGTGACAACTCTTGGTAGTGCTCAGCTGCCACCAGGGCTACCCTCAGTGATGCAGAAGGGGTCAGATGATGCAGTGATCACACCCAGAGCTTTAAAGGCACATAGAAGGCTCTACCACTTGTCACATCCCAGCCCTAACTTGTTTTGTTATTTGCTCAGTAAATATCTATTAAACATCTATGGAGCAATAGCGCAGCAGTAGGGTGTTTGCCTTGCGCGCAGCCAGCCCGGTTGAGCCGGGTTCGATTCCTCCGCCCCTCTCGGAGAGCCCAGCAAGCTACCGAGAGTATCTCACTTGCACAGCAAAGCCTGGCAAGCTACCCGTGACGTATTCTATATGCCGAACAAAGTAACAACAAGTCTCAAAATGGAGACGTTTCTGGGCCTGCTCGAGCAAATCAATGAATAACGGGAGGACTGCATTTTGTTTGTAAAATATTAAATTATATAAACATAAAAATCAAGGTATATATCAAACGTAGGAAAAATGTTGCAAGAAGAAAGAGAAACCAAACTGAACTAATCATGATAAGTGCTCAGAGTGGGGTGTGTGTGTGTTGAATAGGAGTTACAGGTGGAAAGTGTGATGCTGAAACATTGTCTGCATGAAACCTTATTATTAACGGTTTTTTAAGTCATGGTGCCTAAAATTTATTTTATTTTTATTTTTTAAGTTTTTGGGGCCACACCTAGCAATGCTCACACCCAGTGATGCTCAGGGATTACTCCTGGCTCTGTGCTCAGGAATCACTCCTAGTGGTGCATGGGGGACCATACGGGATGCCAGGGATCGAACCTAGGTCTGCTGCATGCAAGGCAAATGCCCTCCCTGTTGTGCTATCATTTTGGCCCCTATTTTTAATTTTATTTTTTTATTTTTTTTAATTTTTAATTAAAAAAAAGACCAAGAGAATAAATATAGAAATTTGCAATAAAAAAGACTTCCTGAGAATTGAGAGAAAAGGCATTGGAACTAAAACCTTAAATGGCTGTTAAAATTCCTATTTTAATAAATGGAAATGTAGAGGGGAATAATTCAAAAATCAAATTTCTGAGCTGCAAAAATAAATATTATCTTTAAGAACAATGACAGGTCCTCATTTGACCTGAGTACAGAAGATAAAGGTAAGATTAGGAAGGGGGGGAGAGAAGAAAACAGTAGCTAGACCACAGCTTTGCAGGTTGGATCCCTGCCACTGCAGGGTCCTCTGAGAACCACTGGGGGCAATCCCCAAGCACTGGGCTCCTGAGTACTACCAGGTGTAACCCAGAAACTGGCGGGGTGGGGGGGAGTATGGGGAGTATAGAATATTAAATGAAAGACAAAGTTTGGCAGTTTCCCAAAATGTTAAACATAGGACCTAGGGATGTGGCTCCATGATAGAGCACCTTAAATTTAAAAGCTTAACCCCCAGCACCCCACAACATCCATTACAATTCTGACAAGACTGTAAATACAACCAGAGTGTATACTGTGTGTCTCTATGCACTGCAACCATGTGTGTGATCCTAGACATAACAACAACAATGAAGGATGTCATAGGGGAAAACAAAGTTCGACATACACTACCCTATGGTCCAGTAACCCCATTCCTTTGGGGATATGCCCCAAAGATTAAAACCTGAGACAGGGATGCTGCCCAGAAGTAGATCTCATGCCTCACATGCAAACACCTCTTGAAAAAAATTTTTAAAAATTGTTGTTCTACAATGGAGAACCGATGCTATCAACTGAGTTTGTAGGGGGTGGAGAATTTGAGAGAAGAGCATTGGAGTCCTGCGGTGAGGTACACTGGTGGTGAGTGTTGTTTTGGAAATGTGTACATGGGAAACCATCATTAGCAGTATTATATAATACAGATTGTCAATTAATTAAAAAAAAAATAGGGCCTGAGAGATAGTACAATGGGTTTTAGGCACCTACCTTGCACAAAGTCAACTTGGTTCAATCTCCGGCATCACATGTGGTTCCCAGAGCCCCACCAGGAGTGATCCCTGAGTGCAGATACAGGAGTAACAGAGAATTATACAGAGTATAGTTCCTCTCCCTAAAAAAAAAAAAAATTGAAAAAAATTAAAGCAATAAAAATTGTTGCTCCAATAAATACTTACACATGTGTTCATAGTAGCAATATTTATAATAACCTAAAGTTAAAAATAACTCATATTCATCAAAGGAAATAAGAGTGTGGCTTATTTAGACAATAAAATATTATTGACTAAGAAAAGAAATGAAATAGCCAAGGAACTGAGCCCTAAGACCCCACTGAACATAGCTAAGATGCTCCCTACCCGAAAAAGAAAATGAAATACTGGTATGTGCAACAATGTGGATAAATCCTGAGCAGTAGGACACAAAAAGCCACATATGGTATATTTCCATACACACAAATTATCCCAGAAGTTAAATTTATAGGATAAAAACAAATTGTTGCCAGGCATAGAAAGGAAGGAAAATCAGTGTAGGATCTCCTTTTGGGGTAAATGTTTTAGAACTAGATAGAAGTAATGATTATACAACATTGTGAATGTGATTAATTATGTTTTGTTTTATTTTTTAATTATTGCTTTCATGTTGTACAAATTCCACCTCATTTTTCCCTTAAAGGTAGATTTCTTTTGTCAGGGAGTTATGGTATTTGGGCCACAATGGAGTCAGCCCTGTGCAAGACAAATGCTTTAACCCCTGTACTCTCTCTTTGACCCCTTAAAGGTAGATTTCTATCTGTGGGAGAGATCTCCTGTAGTCCATAGAAATTTGCGGGTTCCAATCACCCAAAGTTAGGAAGAGACATATGACAGTGCTAGAATACTGACACATGTAACTTCCTGGTCAATACTGAAGAATGGGTAAGAGATACCCTAACCTTTGTACCTTTCCACATGGCTCCTAAATCACATGAGAGGATTAGGCAGAGTGAGACCCCGAATAAACAAGTTCTTCCTACCAACATGTAGTCTGAGTAAGAAATATACTATTGTGGTGATAAGCCCCTGTCATCTCACAGAGGTTTTATTGCAGTATCTGGTGAGCCCATTCTGACTGCAATAGGGTCATATCTAGAGAGGTTAAGAAAATAATATTAAGAAATTTGAAGTTTAGGCCCAATCTTTCAAATCCTTGAAAACATATCTCTCTCTGGAACACTTCTCTCTTTCTCTCTCTCTGCTTTTTTCACTCTGCAGAAGCACATGTTTTCTCTCAAACTCATATTTTCTCTCTTTCTCCCCTCATATCTTTCTAATTAAATTTTTCTCAATAGAAACTATCTTGCTTCACAAAGAAAAAAGAAAAGGAAGGAAGGAAGGAAGGAAGGAAGGAAGGAAGGAAGGAGGGAGGGAGTGAGGGAGGGAGGAAGGGAGGGAGGGAGGAAGAAGTTAGCTTGAATTTTTTTTTACATAAATAACATAATGTTATTCTGTAATAAAATTAGAGTATTGAGGGACCAGGGGAAATGGTACAGAAGAAAGATGCTGGGCCTGCATGCTGCAGTCCCTGATTTGATCCCAGGCAACACATATGGCTCACAGGACACTGTCAGGGATAAACTTGATTTAAAATAATATAGACATAGTAGTTGCAACAACACTACGAACATGCTTTCTGCTATACAGAGAAATGAAAAGAAAAATGAGTAAATAGAATAAACAAAGTCAACTAAATGGTGATGGATGGAATCTATAATTCTCATGGCAAAAGTAGTAATTACATATTTTCAATTAGAAGGTCCAAATACAAGGTAAAATTAATGCAATATATTTAGATATTAGAGATGAAGACTTATTAATATAATGAGAGTAGGATTATATTATTAATTGTATTAATGATTTTAAGTTCTTTATTTATATAGGTTGAAGTTATATACAATCAATCATCACAAATTGACTTTTATTGATTTGTTTTCGGACATTTCCATTTGCTATTCTTTTAAGTTTTGTTGGAGTAACAAATATCAAGTACATTTATGATGTGCCTGTTAAGAAGGGCAGGTTGGAGGAGTTAGAGGAACATTGGTGAAGGCAGGTCAAACAGGTGGTGGGATTGGTTTTGGAACATTGTATGCCTGAAACAACTTTATTATGAATAACTATAAATCACTATGTTTTAAGAAACATAAATTTTAAAAAATATATTAAGGACAGTAATAGGGGTCTTTAACATTTTAATGGTAGTGTAGGTACAGTAATTTTGTATACCAAAGGCATAAATTTTAACACTATTACAACCATGTTATAATAATTACAATAAAAAATTGAAATAATCCTATATATCTGAAATGTAAATACTGCTAAAAGCAAATTATATCAATAAAATATATACAAATATAGGCACAAAGTGGTTAATTTGACTTTATATAAATTTCACCTCAATAAATTATGTCAGAGGACAGCATGGGATATCCATGTACAGGTGAAACTGTTCTGTATCTTGACTGCATTGTTGGTTATAGGAACATACACAATAAGATAACATTATGTCGAATTAAAGCATATGGATATGTATTCACACAGAACACACAAGAAAATTTAAGATATATAAATTGTATCAACAGCAATATGAACTCAATAGAATAAACTGGGAAGCATACATGGGCTCTCTACTATTTCTAAAGCTGAATATAAACCTATAATTACCTTAAAATAAAAACTTTTATTTTAAATCCTTTATCTTCTAAGTTACACTACCTTCAACCTACATTTGGTGAAAAATTCAGAGAGCTAGCTTGTCCACCATTTTTCTCACCAAATGGTTCCCTTACTGAATGTTTCTTGGGACTTTAAAACACCTGAAATTTATCTACCAGTATCTTGATGCCTATATATTTGATGATACAGAATTTTCTCAAATTTCCTAACTATATTTTTCTTTAAACCTGAGGATTTGCCTCCTAACACTAATCCCTCTTTCAGCATCAAGTATACTATCCAAAACAGACTCAACAAAACTGAAAACCACTGAGATCTAAGCTGCAACCACAAGAACTTTGTAATGTGCCTGTCAAATTGGCAGGAAGGGCATGAGTTGAGGGTTGGATAGGGAGGGAATATGGGAACACCGATGGAAGGAATCTGACACTGGTGGTGGGAGTGGTGTTGAGACATCATAAGCCTAAAACTCAACTATCAATAACCTTACCATAGTCCTTAATTAAGAACTTTTAAAAATTAAAAATTAAATAAAATATAAATAAAATAAAGGTAAATGAAATAAAAACATTACAGCTTAATATTGTCTATCTCAACTTGAGTGACTACTCATTTACATATTTGCCCTTTGGGTTTGGAGGGGAAAAAAAGGGGAAACATTATTTTCTTTTATGTTTCCAGTCCCCACCCAGGGGAAAATACTGAGGGGCATACAGTTTTAGGAATAAGCCTTTTTCAGTGAAGATAAGCAAAGGGACACTAGTTGTTCAGTGGTTGGTTCAGCATGGCTGACTTCTGGTCTGGTATGGAAAGACTATACATCTGGGAGTCAGGTGCTGGAAATTTAACTAAACTGAGACCCTGAGAATCGGCTTCCTCTCCTCTGACCTTGCTTTGCTTGCATCTATTCTAGAAGCTGTCAGTTTCTTTTTTAAAAAGTCCCTTCCAGTTATAAAATCCTCTGATTCTTCTTGTCTGCCATAATAAATCTTTGTTTTGCCACTCTCTAGTTTAGTCATTTAACCCCTGCTGAGCCCCAGACAATGGTATGTACATCTTTCTAAATAATACTAAATAAATAAATACATGAATGAATAATTGAATGATCCTCTGGAATTTTTTTCAGCAATTTTATTAAATCTGCCAATCGATTTGAAGAGAGTTGACATCATTTTATTGAGTCTTCTGACCCATGAATAACATTCATTTGTATTTCCACTTACTTAAATCTTCTTTAATTTCCTTTAGCAATGTATTGCAGCATCTATATAAAGATCCAGCAATCCTAGGGTTAGAGGGAGAGGGACAAGTCTTTCTCAAGATTTTAATTTTTATAAAATCAAAGGAATTTATTTTAATTTATCATTGTTCACTGATAATAGACAAAAAAAATACATTTTATACGTTGACCTTGAATCTTGCAAAAATTTTTAACTCAAGTTGGTGTAGATCTCATTTAAAACTTTTTTTTTACTTTTATTAGTGAGACACCATGAGTTACAGTTGTAAACTTACAAAGTTTTGTGCTTGGGTTTCAATTATACAATGATCAAATACCCATTTTTCTAGTTAGTTTATAGATAATATTAAAATTAAGGTAGTTGTATTCTTTTCTTTAACTTTATTTGCATTGATTTTATTTTCTAGTGTTATTCCAGGTGATATTTGCTTGAAGGAAGTAGCTTTCCCACATGTGTGACCTCAGAAAGAAATAAGCTTTCAAGTTAGAGATTTGGGTATAACTTCCCTAAGAAAAGAAGTTAAAGTGGGCTTTGTAAGTCAACAAGGATTTTATTAAGAGCTTCCTGCAGTGATAAAGTGGCTACTTTAGTGATAAAAGTAAATATAATGTTTAAGACACAGGCATCTAGAACAACTCAAGTCTTAAGAATCACTCGTTGGTATTCAAGAGTTTAAGTCAAGGAGCCAGAAATGGTCCAAGAAACTTCGATTTTTCTATCTGTAAACTGCCTCACCACGTACTTTAATTCAGAATTACATAAAGAACAATGATGACTGAGGGGCTGGAGAAGTAGTACAATGAGGGAGCACTTGTCTTGTATGTGGCCAAAACCAGTTTAATTCCCATCATACCTTAAGATCTCCTCAAGAACTGCCAGGCATGATTTCTGAGTAGAAATAAGCCCTGAGTGTGGCCCTGGTGCCACCCCCTCCAAAATAAAAGAACAATAAGAACTGAAGTAACAACCCATATTTTAAAAGGAAAACCACAAGGAATTTGATCTAGGCAGTTTATGATGATTCCTAAACAGTGGATAAATTGCACAGCCTTCACCAAATAAAAAGATCATCCACATGCCCACATTAGGAGGTAGTCCAGCCTGCAAGACTGTCCCTTCCACTACCTCTACTGCAAGAGCCAGCCACTCCTTTAATACCCACATGAAATATACCTTTAATACCAGGATTGATCCTCTACATCCTTAAGTGACAGTCCAGGCTCATCCTAAACCAAGTCTATAACAGAACACAGAAATGTATACTGAAGTCTCAAGATGTTTCCAAGAGGACTCTGAACTTGGGTAAAAACTGTACACTATGAGGTGTGCATTCGCCTTGGTCCCAGTGGAATCATTTGCAGAGTTAGGAGATATTCCCTCATTCAGACATCACTCAGTCCCCTGTGTCCTATGCCAAAATCTACCTGGAATTCCACACTAAATTGATTTAGTATTCACAAAAAAACCCTTTTATAGGGGACACACTTTCCACTAATAAGTCTGTTCATCCCCAACTTGTGTGCTCCTACTGGGCTATCCAAAGCAGGTTACAATGAAGTCAAGGGAGGGCACAAAATGAGGGGTGGAAGGCAACTAATGATTACAATGCTCGTTTTCTACATAACTTAAGTCTATGTATATCAGAAGAGAAGGAGAGAATCCAAGGCACATATAATTCTCCAATAGGGGATTTTTCTCCCTTTCAAGCAGAGAGAATCCTCTTTTCTGATAGAAATATTCAACTGATTCCATTAGAATATTGCTATATAGTAGAAATTATATATTGTAGAAATTATACACAGGTCTCTATCTGAGGCTCTTGACAGAGAGATCCTGAATTCACTGGGAATTCCTGGGTGAGAGGAGTATCCTTTGTTTCAATGACACTGCTCTAATATACTTCCGAATAGCTCCTGGATGGCACAGGTTAATCCACAAAAAAAAGCCATAATTTAAAACTTGGAGTTTGCAGCTCCCAATTCCTGTTCTCTTAAGAAGAGAGAAGAACTACACATGTAGTGGATGATAGATTATGCCTATGTTATGAAGCCTCGATAAAAATTCCAATAGTAGAGACCAGGGAGATAGCTGGAAGGACAAAAGTATAAACCTTACATGTGCAAAGTCATGAGTTCTATCCGTGGCACCACGTGGACCCCTGAATACTACCAGGTGTAGCCCTAGAGGCCTCTAAGCATTTTCTGGATTGGTGCTGGAATCCCGCAGAACTACTGGAGTCAAGAAGCACACCACTGTTGGGCTCTCACATAGGATCATTCCATCCAGTTGGCTGAGAATCACCCACAGGAGTGACCAACAGGCCTTGGAGCACTGCTGAGGAGGCTCCAAAAGTACAGGGCTCTGGGAGGTTGGCAAATACATCCACACACCAGGAGGGTGATGCAACCCAAACCTTTGGAGGAAAGAAACTGCTGTGCTAAGAACCCACCAAGACCTCACCCTAATATCTCTTCACTTGATTGTTCATTTATCTCTTTTATCATGGTCACTAATTAATTAGTGAATTTCAGTGCTTCCCCATTTCTGTGAGCTGCTTTTGTAAATGAAGCTTCTAAGAAGGGGTGTTGTGGGCATAACCCATATGTGGCCAAATTTGACAGAGGTTGTGGGTACTCTGGGCTTCTATCACCATCTGGTGTTCTGAAAAATGGTAGGGCTGGGAGGAGGGCAGATTTTGGAGATTCAGCCTTTAATCTGTGGGACCTGACACTGGATCCAGGCAGATAATGTTAGAACTGACTTAAACTATCAGATGCCAAGTTAGTATCTAGAGCATATCTTGGTGAGTTTGTGTGTGTGTTTGTAAAAACATGCTTGTTGAGGCGAGGTGTCAGAAATGAAGTGTTGTGTGAAGTACAGGCTTCAGAGAAGATTATACACAGTAGGGAAGAACTTGTTTTTCCCCATGCAGAGAATATACAAACACTGAGCTCTGAATTTTTCTTTTATAAGCTCTCTCTCTCTCTCTTCTCTCTATCACTCTCCTCTCTCTCTCTCTATACACACACACACATACACACACACACACACGGTTCAATATCTGCAGATGAAAGACTGTTGATTCATACAAGAAAATTTAGGAGCCTATGTGTTCTTAGTGGGTCTTACTTGGCATCTCCTTCTTAAATGACTTTCCCATCACAAATCCTGGCATTTTCTTAGTTTGTGCTTATAGCTTTGCCAAAATAATATTGTTCAAAATCAGTCCATTTTTTCAAAGGCCTTTCTCTCCAGCAAGCTCTGTAGCAGGTACCCACTTCTCTGAACTTTCTGAGTATAGTTCCCCAAGGATGCAGCTCATTTGCTCTCTACACCAGTGGTCCACCTTTGACAACCATTGGCTCAACCTTTTTCTCAGTTTATGTCATAGCAACAATGACATTTAATTCACTGGTGGTCACCAAGAGTCACTTTCTGGTTGTGATGTGAAGCATAAATCTCTTTAAGCTCCTACCAAGCACCACTGGATACCTGTGGCCACACACAGTAGAGAATTTATCTTCAATTATTTTATGCTTCATATGAATTCATCCACACTAAAACATTCATGGCCCATTTGAAAGAACACATTTATTCCCACTGTTGAAAATATGTAGAAATTATTCTTCATTTTGAAACATCAAAAGGCTAAGCATTTAGCAAATCACAACCTCAGAGAAGTTTCTTCAGTTTCTCCCCTTTTCAAATGAAAAAATAATGCTATATTAATGGGATAACCATGTGCCCAGCAAGGAGAGTGCCTTGAACCCTACGATTGCTATATCAAGGTAGTTTATCAGTCTGTAGGACAAAGACAAATGCACGAACCCTGACTTAAATCCACTTTGTTTGGGGCCAGAACAATATCTAACTCAGTCTTCATATTAACTGAATTTTTTACTGTAACAAGTGAAGAATTATCTCTTTGGGAAAGTGCTCATCTTTTGAGAAAAGATTGCCACAATGACAAAGTTCTTCAAGGATTTTTGAAGGCATCTCCAGCACAAAGTACCTAGGTGCATCTGTATTGAGGCTGGCTCATAGATAAGCACATTCCATATGTATTTCACTGCAATTTCACAATTCCATATGTATTTCAACCCTTTAAAATATCAAACAAAGCAGCATGGAGACAATCACAAAGCCACAGGGCTGAAGCTCAGCCCCATGTTTAACCCCTGGTACCTCTTGCTCTCCTGATCACTAGTGTCTCCTGAGCAACACAGTAGTGGTTCTAATAAACCCCAGCATGGCAGCACATCACCAGGCTCTATGAATGGCCATATATCATTGGGAGTGACCCCTAGTCATCCCAGATGTTGCTCAGGATGCCCCCCTAAGTAAAATAATAAGAAACAATAAATAAGATGTCAAACATATAGAAAAACCATCAAGAAAGATACTGTTTCTTTTTCATTGCATATAGTCATATTAAGCAGATGAAGACACCTTTATCTTGGGGTCACACCAGTGGTGCTCAGGGGTTACTCATGGATATGTGCTCATGTAATCACTCCTAGAGGTGCTCCAGGAAACATATGGGGTACTGTAAATTGAACCCAGATCAGGAGCATGAAAAGCAAGTACCTTACCTGCTGTTCTATTGCTCCAGCCACAGGCGCAAACTTATTATGTATAATATTATCATGTTTTCTCATAAGTCAGGGGCAGATAATTTAATTCTCATAATGACTAACATTTTATTTTATAGATTGCTTTTATTATACCTCCCTTTTTTCATTTAAGAGAGAAATAGAAGTTATTGTGGCCAGGGTTTTTTTTAACTTTTTTTGCAGACTACTGTCATGTTTACATAAATCATCTCATATTTGAATTTCATTTTGGTATAGTAAAAGTAGTATTACAAAATATTTCCTGTGAACA
>JAOXYA010021401.1:0-13448 GCA_028565675.1 Sorex palustris | reverse complement strand
TGGGATGCTGGGAATCGAACCTGGGTCGGCCGTGTGCAAGGCAAATGCCCTACCCGCTGTGCTATCACTCCAGCCCCTCAACCAGTGTTTTTCTAAACATCATTCAGGCCTTGGAGTCAGTTCTCAAGTTTGGTTCACCTCTGCAAAGGCTCTCTGCCAGGAAACTGAAATAGGGGCCCCCTTGCTCCCATTGCCTGCTAGGTTCTCTCAGTTAGGGGCCCCTGACTTATTGTGGCTGAAGGTCCCTCAGATGGGGGCGCCAGCATAGGTCAGCTGACAAACCTGTTCTCTTGCTCACTGTATCCCAAGCACAGCCCTGGGGTATCCTTTTGGAGAAATGAAGGAGGTAGATGGGGCTGCTGACTGCTAAGGGGGGTTAAACATGTTTCCCACACAGAGGTAAAAGAAACTGCAACTCAGGACCCTAAAGTCATCACCCAGTCAAAAATTTAACTCCAGTTGTATTATACCATTCAAAATTTTAGAATCCTCATACTTCACACCACTGATATACTAGGAGTAGTATACCACATTGAACGGAATGTAAAGTAGAAGGCAACCAATCTCAATCAAGAAAACATTAGCACACAAAGCTCAACCTGAAACAACATGGTAGTGATCTCTTATACAAGGGCTTAGTCGCTCCAGAGTGAGATACAACAATTTTCACACACTTTCTTCTACAGAAATTTTTGATCATTTTTAGTGAATTTTTTTTTTATAACAAGCAATACAAAATATTTGGGGCCTGCTATTGGGGCAGGTTTGGGTGGTAGTTGGGAAAACTGGAAATAATGGTGATGGGAAGGTGTAATAATGGTGGGATTGGTGTTGGAATATTGAATGTAATAAACCATTAGGAACAACTTTCTAAAATAAAATTTTTAAAAATAGTTATTTAAAAAAAAAAAGAAAAAGTAACTGCAATTGGGAAAGAGTGACCAACTCCTCTCAGTAGACCAAGGGGCACTCTGCCTGGTGAGAATTCCAGAACCAACTGCTCTCAGAGGGAAGCTGCTTTCTCTCAGGAAGGTGGAGTCAGGTGTCAGCAGGACAGCTGAGTCTGGCACAGAGCAGACACAAAGGACGTGTCCCTGAGATCCAGACATGTCGTGGACTAGGGATATGGGGCTTGGCAGTTCCTTGAGGCCTAAAGGTGAGGTTGAGGCTCTTACGGATACTTTCACCACACCCAGGAGAGAAGGTGACCTCTGACAGAGAAGGCAATGTCTGGACCATGTCTAGTTCAAGCACCCACCTTAGGTCTTGGTGAAAACCCCAAGAGGGCCTCGTGAGCAAAGGAAGGGGGGACACTCCAGCCTGGTAAGTCCACAGGGCCACCTTGGGGACAGTTTAGGAATCCCAAGAGGCAAATCCCCAACCCCACACAGGTGCCAGTCAAGGAGAGAAACCCATAGCCAGCTGTTCTCTTGATATTCTTCCCATCAACCCAAAAGTTGCCAGCAGGCCATACAGATCAAAGGTAAGTTCCATGAGGAGGACCCACTTCCTGAGACCCTGGGAGATCTTTAGGGGGCTCAGTGCACTCCATCCACGGTCCTCTGAGGCTACTGTCCCAAACTTTAGGTTCCCAACCTCTAAACTGAGGACAATTGTGATAACCTTCTTCCCAGAGCTGCTGTGGGGACTGAGTGGGATACGTGATGGAGGGTGTGGCCCAGTGACTGGCTTCCAGGAAGCCTCTCTCAACGTAAAGGAGCGAATGGTTTTCCCACCAGGGAAAGAACCTCATGCACCACCAGAAAACATACCAGAGATTTGCAGGAGACACAATTCTGACACTCAGAAAGGAAAGCAGCTTCGGTGGGAAAATTACACTCGAGGGTGGGGAAGTGTCTCAACATGTCATTCTGACTGTGCTATTTAGACAACAAATAGTGGCAGGAAGTGGTTAAACTTCCAGGGGGAGTGGAAAAGAGGGTGACTCAGGGACAGCACTGTGACCAAGAGTGGGGGAGGGGCTCTTTTCCAGGTGATATTTCACCTAGATGCCCTGTCAGAAGTTAAAAACAAACCCCAAACTCCTCCAGGCCGGCAGGACCACTCAGAGGGGGGCCGGAAACTCTACTAGACAGCTATTCCAGGAGCTGCTCAAAAATACTATTAGAGGGGCTGGAGTGATAGTGCAGTGGGTAAGGTGTTTGCCTTGCACATGGCTGACCCAGGTTCAATTCCCAGCATCCCATATGGTCCCCTGAGCACTGCTAGGAGTAACTCCTGAGTGCAGAGCCAGGAGTAACCCCTTGCATCGCCAGGTGTGACCCCTCCCCCCAAAAAAGGAAAAAAAATAGCTATGCAGTCACACCAGTGATTATACAGTGGGCAGAGTGCTTGCCTTGCACATCACCAACCTGGGTTTGATTCCTGGCATCCCATATTGTCCCCTAAGCAGCACCAGGAGTAATTCCTGAGTAGAGAGCCAGGAGTAACCCTTGAGCATCACTGGGTATGGTCCAAACAAGCAACCCCCCCCCCCGCAAAAAAAAAAAGAAAATCCTGCAAGCTCATTATTTTGTGTTCATTATTTTGTGTTGCATGATTCATACTCTGCATGAATCTTTGTACTGTTTTGCTTTGGGGCCACACCCAGCTGTACTCAGGGCTTACTCCTGGGCTCTCAGTGGTTGAAGACCCTATAGAAAGCAAGGAATTTGAACCTGGATCTGCCACATGCAAGGCAAATACCCCTACTTAAGCTGTACTATCTCTCTGGCCCCACTACACCCAACTTTTTGGAGAATGATTTAAACTTAGTATGAAAGTAACTAGGAACTGTAGAACTTAACAGTTTATAATTTCTAAAATGTTAAAAGGCTCAGTGATTCTGTTTATATTTTTCATCCTTTGGTAAAATGCCATAGCTTTTATTAGAGAAGTGAGTATATTTTCTCCCTACATGCTGGAGTAGTACATCTGCTATTTTAAGAACATAGAATGCAGAAGGCATGTTTTATCTTCTCTACACGGAGGAGCTACAAGCATAATCTGGAGTACAGAAAGGTTCTGACCTAATGTCATGTTTTAGAAAAAAAAATCAGTGTCCTCCCTGGATCATTCTAGCATCCAAAGGTGGTATTGGGAAACATGGTCTCTAGAGTTAAAATCAGAATAGCCAGCCTCCAGCCAACAGCATTAATGAGCATCTTTGACAGGAGCTCATTTCCACATCCTTATTCAATGCTACTGACCTAGTTTTTCCTTCTTAGAACTCCACAGCAAAAGCAAGCAAATTCCATTCAGGAACAACAGTGGACAGAACAATTTTTTCTATTAATTGCATACTCAAGAGAGTTAATTGCAGTTTAAAAAAAAGCCGCAAACAAGACACAAGTTATATAACACAACAGAAACAACCCTAGATACTTATCTTGGTTCTAAAACAGCAGAAAATATAGGAAGCAGCTTCTATTTCTTTCTTTCATTCTTTATTATTGTTTAAAATTTATAACTACTACACTTAATTGTGATGAGGGTCATGAAGTTCTGAGGAGCAAAGGGTCTTACAATGTGCAAGGGATGTGCTCCACCATCTACATTCATAGCAAGCACCTGATCTGTCTACTGCACTTTATCTCTCTAGCCCAAAGTATTTTTAAGTCTTTCAGATTTTTTAATTTTTGTTTTTAATTTTGGGGGGCTACACCTGGCAGTGCTCAGGGCTCATTTCTGTCTCTGCCCTCAGGAATCACTCCTGGCAGGCTCAGGGAACCATATGGGGTGCCAGTGATCTAACCTGGGTCAGCCCTGTGCAAGGCAATACCCTACCCACTATGCTATCGCTTCGGCCTCCTAAAAGTCTTTCAGTTTTAGCTGAATTTGATAAATATTAGTAGCTATAATCCATATATACCCATATCAAAGGGTTTTAGAGTAGTTAATAATTTTGTAAATAGTTTCATTAAGGCGTACTGACGGTAGGTTCTTCAGGTGTTCAGGTCTGACCTTGTCTTTGTTTCTTTACCGTCAAGATGGCGTGTCAGATTTCGGAAGGGAGAACATTGGGAAGACATATCCATCCTGTGGAATTTGGTATGTGGGCGGGTGGATGTGGCTATTAAAGAGACCTGTGGAGAAGTCATGAAGATGTGATAGATCCATTAGGACATTGGAGGGCAGTCATCTTGTAGTTGGTGAAGGACAGGCAGGCTTCTACCGCATCTACCAGCACTGCTGCTCTTCTCTCTTTGAGGTCTTCCTTGATTGCTTCTCTGCACTGCTTTGCGAGCTCAGATGTTCGCTTGTGGTTGTCTGAGGCATGCGCCAAGCCACATTGGCAAATAAGCTCAAGAGTTTTCAAAGACAGGCATTTTTTTGTGGCTAACTCTTTCTTGGCATTCCTCGCACAATCATGGAGGTGCTGAACCAGTCGATCGTATTCCTTGTCAATGTTGTCAATGACAGCATCTTCCCATGTTGCTACCATAGTACAAAAAAATCTCTGCTATGATTTAGTACTGCCTAATAAAAGGCCATTACTGGGCCAGTGATGTAGCTCTATAGAAGAGTGCACAACTTATATGTGTCCAATCCCTGGCAGTGCAAAGAAGGAATACTCTAACATGGTAATCACCTGATACAGTAGTTTCTATCTGCTTTGGATAAAGTAATGAAAATATGAGGACTCTTTGTCAGCCACTGGTCTTAGTTATATCCAGAGTATGCTAACTATATACACACATACCAAATCTTCAGTTAAGTGAGGTTCTACTCTTGTCCTGGCAGTAGATCAATGTTCTTTAAATCAAATCCTGCAAGGTATTCTTTAACTCAACTATCCAGAATTTCAGATTCATCCATTTCAGCTGGATGACTATGTCAAACTATAGTTTTCTTTAACCAAGTTGAATGTATCAAACACAACAAAGACAGCATCATTTTAATGCTTCCTTAAACTGCACTTAATTCATTCAAGAATGAATGGAATCTATGTATGCACCTATAGTATGCACAGGTTCCAGCAATAAATAATAAAATGTGCCTCATTCCAGCATTTTTTCTTCTCATCTTGCCCCTGTGGTGCAGTTAGTGAGACAGCCAGTCGAATTTGCCCTCATAAAGTCTGGCACCTAGCCAGCTTGCTAGTGAGTTTCATCATGGCTACCCAGGGTCTTTTTCTAGAGTTTTACTGGTCCCCCAGATAGTACCAGTAGGTGTCAGTCTAGAACCCTGGCATCTAAGGAACTTCACAATCCAGTGCATGACAATTTCTTCTGGAAGATGTGATAGACCTTCCAGAATCTCTATTGCAGCTGGTATCTTAGACTATCCATACTGGAGCAAAACAAGATGGTCCAGCATGATCCAATACAGCCACTGCTACTGCCTTTGACTTTTTGTTTTTTTTTTTTTTGTTAGTGGAAAAATGTCTTTTTCCCAATACAAATTTGCAAAGGACACCAGATGCATTTCATTTCTGACTCTGAACCTTACCTCAGAGTTCTAACTACTATCCTACCACAGAGATGTTGAACATGAAATAAAAAAGAAAAAAAATCACTGGCCCACTATGTTTACATTTTACCAATTGGGTCTGATGAGTAGAAAATAGCAAATACAGATAGTTTAGTAAGATATACTGCAAGGTAGAAGATGGGAAATAAACTACCAAATGAGACTTGCCATACTAAGTATCTGAACCAATGGTCCCATACATACTAAGATTTACCTTTCACAATGAATGATGAATTACTTATTACTGTTTTAAAAAAAAAGGCCCTCCTGTTGATCATCGATTTGCTCGAGCGGGCCCAGTAACGTCTCCATTGGAGACTTTGTTGTTACTGTGTCTGGCATATTGAATACATCACGGGGAGCTTGCTAGGCTCTGCCGTGCGGGTGAGATACTCTCGGAAGCTTGCCGAGAGGGGCAGAGGAATCGAACTCGCGTTGGCCATGTTGGCTGTGTGCAAGGCAAACGCCCTACTGCTGTGCTATCGCTCCAGCCCTATTACTGTTTATAACACCAAAATAAAAATAGAGGTAAGATACTTGATAGGGCTTTTTGGATTCTGGAGATAAATGTAACACATCCGAGTATACCAGTTATTTGGGAGGAGGAGGAGAACTGTGATTTTTTTATAGATTTTTTTTTGGGGGGGGGGAATCTATATCCTCTAAGAAACCAGATTTCATCTTTGGAAAAAAAACTTCAGGCTTACTATTAGGAGTTGGTAGACTAAATGCCTAACCAGAAGCATAATAATACCAATGACCTGAGTTTCTCATTACAGATTAGGTGCAATCCAATTACCTTGCTATTCAAGTGGAAATAATACATAAAACAACAAAATTAAACAGACTCAAAGATGGAAGTAAATCCCATAAGCAAGGGGCTCAGACTCCTTCAAACTGAGGCCTGTTACAGTGCCACATTGCCCATAACCTATGTCAACACAGCCTTCAGAGAGTTTCATATGAGCAGCTGAATAAAGAAGAAAAACCCAGCCTCGTTTATACATGAAGGAGCAAAATATGCCAGCAAGAGATGCCAGCACCACAGAACAAAATGCCCACTTAAACATGAAAAGGCATTAACTACAGAGGAAGTCCTTCATAAGCAGATTGACAAAAAGACAAACTCACTGACTATCAGTCACAATCTTTTCCCCAACCATGAGAGAACTTCTTTATGGACCCAAGAAAAAGTGGCCACAGTGGCAAGGAGAGAGGCTATGGATGGGTTCAACAACATGAACTTCCACTAAAGAAAGACTGACCCGTCTTAAGTTACTGCCACGTATTTAATCTGTCAATAAGCAGTCCAATAAGTCACCAATATGGTACCACATAGGGAGATTATACCACTTGATAGCAAGCTATTACACTAAATTTTTTCCCTTTTGGGGAAGGGGGTAGAAAATAAGGGTTAACTTAGGGAGAGACTGAGTTAAAGAGAAACAGAGACTGGTCCTTACTGGATTAGACATATACTCTGGTTATTTCTTGGTCTATATGTCTATTGCACCAGCCACTGATTTACAAATGTCTAATTTACTGATGGTCCTGTTCTCATTCTTCAGAAGTAATTACTACTGGTTCTGTTCCCACTGTTCAGAGGTGATTGATGATAGTCCTATTCTTATTTTTCAGAAATGAGTTTTGGACAGAGACCAAAACTGCACAGACAAAAATATTATCAAGAACTTTCTCATGGTATATAGCCAGGGCTCCTTGATAATAACTGACAGCTACCTCTTGCTATGCTACACCCCTTTGAGCAATTTCCTGAGTCACCCTTCTCACTGTTTTTGATGTCCACTCCTGACAACTTAAGATTTGCTAGTTTGAAATTCTTAAGTCTCCAAAAATGAAATATATCTACCAGAAAGTTTAGCTATGGTTCAACTGAATTTGAAAATAAGATTTCTATCAGGCGATTTGGGACTTCTTTTTCTACTCAACCATCAGGCAGAAAAATGGATTACTCTGCTGGCTAGAATGATCAATCCTGATTACTGAGAAAAAGCTGGGCTACTGCTTCACAATGAAAAAACATAGAACGTGCCTGGAGCCTGGAATTCTCTGAGGCCTCTCTTAACACTTTCCTGTCCACAAGAAAGATTAATGGAAAGACATCATGACTCAAAGAAAGCCATATATAAGGGAACAAATGATTGAAATGTGGGGTGATCTGACCAAGCAAGAAACTTCTTGCAGCTCTGCTGAGGTTAAGGAAAATATAAAATGGGTATCATAGGTATCAATTATGAACTTATGGTTAATTACAAAAATGAGAATCATGATGGCCTTATATTTTTTGCTACATTTTTTGTTTAAATTTTTCTTCTATACATCTTTACATTATATGCTATCAAAAGTTTAGCTTTACAATCTCTTGATAAGAGTATAAGCAATACAAGTGTTACTTAAGGATGATCATTACATCCTGCAACAGATATGCAGGACTAAGTGTCTCTTCAAGTTAGGAAAAGGATAAGAGTTTCCTCATGATATGAGATAGTTGTATCTTGTTAGCTGGAAACCCAGGAATTACTAATAAAAACTTAAATGTACGTTAAAAAGTGTGGACTGGGGCTGGAGCAATAGTACAGCGGGTAGGGTGCTTGCCTTGCATGCAGCCGACCCGGGTTCGATTCCCAGCATCCCATATGGTCCCCTGAGCACTGCCAGGAATAATTCCTGGGTGCATGAGCCAGGAGTAACCCCTGTGTATCACCAGGTGTGACCCAAAAAACAAAAAAAAAAAGGAAAAAAAAGTGTGGACTGAAGGAGTAGACTGTGCCAGTTGAATGTGATGCCTCATAGCTTAAATCTCCCCTACACAGCCTTGATTGTGATCACAGAACCAGACCCTATGAGTATTTCTCCTATGCCAGCTTAGTAGACAATGCTGGAGAAAGGGTCTACTGCTTCTGGTGTGTTTTTCTACCCTCTTGCTCCAAAGGAGACCTACCAGTGTGTACAACACGCCGTGGTACTCAACCCCAATAATTTTTAGTGGACAGACCTGAGTCTTTTTCATAGAAATTCCACTGCTGGCCCCAATCTGACTTCCCCAGGGATTCAGAAGAACCTCCACAAGACATTCAATGAAGAAATCCAAGATGGGAAACAGTTTGGGAAGAGGTCATGCTCCCCCAAATTCCTTTCCTTATGTTAGCCACTCTTTTTTTTTTTGGTCTTTTTGTGTCGGTCACACTTGGCAATGCTCAGGGGTTACTCCTGGCTCTGCACTGCACTCAGGAATTACTCCTGGTGTTGATTGGGGACCATATGGAATGCTGGGATCAAACCTGGGCTGACCACATGCAAGGCAAATGCCCTCCCAGCTGTGCTATCTTGCTCCAGTTCCTGCTACTCCATCTTACAGATAGTATATGCTCCCTATATATGCCATTCCCATATAGCTTAAGACTTCTCTTTACCTTCCAGTAGTTAATTCCCTGATTAAAATACTATATGGATTTGTCTCCTGACTAGAATCTGACTGATACAGATAGTGAGAATCAAAAAACATATGGGATAGAGAGATGGATCAAAGGGCTGGATAGAATACTTTATGTGCAAGTGTAGGGGTTCACATTTGCATTCCTATGTTCATAATAACAAAAATCTGGAAATAAACCTACTGTCCAAGAACAGATGACTGAATAAAGAATCTATGGTACAAGGGTCAGCAAGATAATATAGCAATTAAGGTGGTTGCCTTGCACACAGCTAACCCGGTTTTGATCTAGTACCCCATATGGCCTCCCAAGCACTGCCAGTAGCAATCCCTGAGTACAGAGCAAGGAATAAGTCCCGAACAACTGCGGATATTCAGGTCCACACCCCCCTTCCAAAAAAAAGAATAAAGGTGGGGCCAGAGCAACAGTGCAGTGAGTAGGGCATTTGCCTTGCAGGTGGCAGACCTGAGTTAGATCTATGGCATCCCATATGTTCCTGTGAGCACTGCCGGGGTAATTTCTGAGTACAGAGGCAGTTGCAACTCCTGAACATTGCCAAGTGTGTGACACAAAAAAGAAAACAATAAAACAAAAAAGTAATCCCCCCCCCAAAAAAAAAACAGGTAAAAGAAAGTATAGTATATATACACAACAGAAAACTACTTGGGTATAAGAAAAGATGAAATCATGCAATTTGTTGCTACGTGGATGGATCTGGAGAGTACTAAACTGAGTGAAGTTAGAATAAAATTAGAAGGGGGGCTGATGGGAGAGATACTGGGAACATTGGTGATGGAGAATCCGCACTGGTGGAAGGATGAGTACTTGATCATTGTAAGAGTGAAACGTAAGCACAAAAGTTTGTAAGTCTGTTTGGTTTTTTTTGTTTTGTTTTTGTTTTTGGGTCACACCTGGCGATGCATAGGGGTTACTCCTGGCTCATGCACTCAGCAATTACTCCTGGCAGTGCTCAGAGGACCATATGGGATGCTGGGAATTGAACTTGGGTTGACCGAGTGCAAGGCAAACGCCCTACCTGCTGTGCTATTGCTCCAGCCCCCCAAAAGTTTGTAAGTCTGTAACTATCCCACGGTGATTCATTAAAAAATAAAAAGTAAATTAAAAATAAATTAGGAGAGGGACAGGTATGACAGAGAATGATTTATTTCGTATGTGGGGTATAAAGAAACATAATAGGGGAATAACAAATGTCCCAAAAAATAGAAAGTGAGAACAATAGAATAGAAAGTCTTGAGTAGGAAGTAGACATTGGGGGAGAATGTGGTGCTGGAATGTTTTTTCTGCCTGAAACTCTTACCATTAACAGTACTGTAAGCCATGGTGCCAAGAATTTAAAAAATAAAAATGGTGGTTCAGTTTGTGGCATTGCATTGTTTCCCAAGTACTACCAGTAGCAACTCCTGAGCACTGTCAGATGTGGCACAAAAATCAATGAAACAGTATATTCACACTGTGGAGAGGGGAAAACTTGAGTTTAATCCACAAATTCAAAGACACGTGTAATCTAAATTAAAAGGATATTTATTAGATGCAAGGCAGAACTTACAGCGTCTCTACTGCTTAGCACCAGCAGAAGCAAAAGCATCAGATGATCACCATTTTACAAAGAAAAACTAAAGACCCAAAATACAAAACAACAACAACAACAAAAACTCATGGTACCATATGGGATACTAGGGATTGAACTCAGGTCTGTTTCATGCAAGCAAGTACCCTACCCACAGTACTATCCCTCCAACCCCCAAAATACCAAATTTAACCAAAAAAAAAATTTATTAATGAAAATGGTAAGAAGGTTAATGTCAACACAATTTTAACAATTAATACAATTTTAAAGGTTTTTGTTTTTATGCTACTCCCAGTGGTGCTCATGGCTATTCCTGGCTCTGCACTCAGAGATGATTCCTGACTGGGCTCAGAGACAATATGGGGTTCTGGGGATCAAACCTAATATGACTGCATGCATGGCATGTGCCTTATCCACTGTAACTCTCTACCTGGTCTCCAATTTACAACTCTATCTCATCTCATTTTATTTTACTTATTTTTATAGCAGCAATACCCAGCAGGGCTGGGGTAGGGGGTGAGGGGCCAATTCCAGTGATGCTCCACCCACTACTGTGCACCTGATTGTGTGTTTTCAAAAGGCCGGTGGTGCTCTATCTCTCTCGCTGCCCAAGTTCAGTGGTCTCGGGCCACTTCCCTCACCCCGGGGAGGTCAACGGCAATGTAGGTGAAGGAATGAACAAGAACCAGGCTGGTCGGTATTAACTGTATTGTATTCCAATCTTCACTCCCCTTCTGCTTCTCTCTCTCAAGCCTGAGCCCCTCTCACCTCTGACTCTGCCCTCTGGAGCCCAAGCCCGAGCCCAAGCCCGGGTCTGAGCCTGAGCCCAAGTCTCACCCTCCTCCTCAGCCTGAGCCTTCTCTGCTCTCTCGAGCCCAAGCCTGAGCCCGAACCCAAGCCTGAGCCCAAGCCCGATTCTGAGCCTGAGCCTGGGCCTCACTCTCCTCCTCAGCCTAAGCCTTCTCTCTGCTTTCTTCAGCCCAAGTCCCCTCAGAGTTTACAGTCTTAGTTTATATAGCAATCACATAGGGTGGTGACACAACGGTGGGTTGAACATTAACAAATCAGCAAAGAGAGGTAAAACCACTCCTTGAGGAGATTAATTCGAGAAAAAAATCACATCTAAAGAGATTATTCCAGATTACTAGGAAATCTGCTCAAGGCTGGGATCCCAAGGAGGGTATGTTCTTTCCTCAGCTAGTAATCTACTTAGCTGTAGTAAATCTACTTCAAATATTTCTAGCAATGTCATTCTGTATGAGCACAGTAAGAGATATAAACTTACAGTTTGATTCGTCCTGAGGACAGCTCACTATATATTCTGCAGTCCTCGGGCCAGGTTAGTCTTCCTAGCCCCAACAGGGTCCTAGTCTCGTCATTACTTACGTTTGGATCATGACAACATTTGTCCATGATCATGCCCTCAACTTATAGTTGAGTTTCGTGGCGCTTTGGCCTGACCCATTTTGATGTCAGTGTAGCTCACAGATTACCCTGGGTCCATTCAGTCCCTCGTTGGGACTCTGCTTTTGCGGTGCTGGGAACTAAGGGCAACTGAGTCAAGAAAGCAGATGCCCAAAAGTAAATATATTTGGAGTCAATCAACTCCCAAGTTACAAAGAATAATATTAACTGTCTTCCTGTGTCCATACAGAAAGGACATTGCTTTAAGGTAAACTATTCAAAAGACATAATTTATAATACAAGTTCAGTGTCCTTAGAAGAATCTGATCTTACAAACTAACAGAATTTGATTAGAGAGAAAAGATGAATAACTGGCTGGGGAGAGTACAGAGAAGAATTTACAGATAAACAGAGGAATGGGAATGACCCAGGAGCACTGTGATGGGTGTAACCCAATAAACCTAAGCTCCTTGTGGCAAGAGAGAAAGGACAATGCAATGTTATCTTACAGGAGACGAGGCCTTTCCAGGCAGGTGATTGTACAGGCTCTTCCTCAGTGCTGAATCCCAAAAGAGTCTCACTTTTGACCCTCTCCTACTACGTCTTAACTAGGAGACAAACCCCAGTCCTCAGCTCTCAAGTTGCTTCAGTTCTAAATAGTGAGAGAGCTTAGGCATAGCCCCATACTCCAGGCTGCAAGAAGTTTTGTGAGGTTCTGTCTTCCTCAGTAAGCCACAGAGCAGCCAGTTCAATCCACTTTGCCCCTAGGTGGCAATCGCAGACCTCGAGAGGAAAATGTAAGGCCATTTGCATCCAGCAAGAACCATGTCTAGTTAGATCTGTTCTCACAGACTACATGTACAATAGGTGACTTACTGGTTTCTCAGACAAATAATAGAAGATTGTTCCCCAGTTGCCATACAGCATGAGGGCAGGTTTTAGGACCTGGAAGTGCCATGGGGGGTATATCAATTGCTATTGTTAATTTTTGTTCATGCGTGGTCCCTGATACTTTTGCACATTTTTTTGTGGATTAAGGTGTGTGTGTGTGTGTGTGTGTGTGTGTGTGTTTGTGTTTGTGTGTTGGGAGCGAGCTAGTTCACAACTGGCTCAACTCAGGGCTTACGTCTGCAATTTTGCTCGCAGTTTACTCTTGTCAATGTTCAGGGACAATAAATATACCACAGATCAAACTAAGGTAGATGTCTCATACAGAAATTCAACTAATTCTCAATTTCCAACTTGCTACTTTATAGTTTAATTTTTTTTCTAAATTTTTTGGTGATATTTTTAGTATTTTTACGTATATTGTAGTATCTTATATAGTATCAATGTGAATTAGCATGAATATAGAAGATATATATTTAGTGACTTGTATGTAGATTATAGCTATTTTATTGTATCAGTTAATATTTCATAAAAGTTTGCATGCAGTTTTTAGTGTCTTCTTTGTATATTATCATATCATCACCAAATAGTAATAGTTTATTTTATAATTTGAATATCATTGAGTTCTTTTATTGCTACCT
>JAOXYA010021396.1:0-13449 GCA_028565675.1 Sorex palustris | reverse complement strand
GCCAAACACAGTAACAACAAAATCTCCAATGGAGACGTTACTGGGCCCGCTCGAGCAAATTGATGAACAATGGGAGGACAGTGACAGTTACCTGAAAGTTACTATCTCTGCTCTTCGTATTCACAGAATGCAAGTTCCTTCTAGAAAACTCTGGGCAGCCGGCTTCTCTCTTTGAACATTGCTGACTATTGACTGCTCCCATCTGTGTGACCATCGGGCTTTCTTGTGGACTTTGAAGTGGCCCTGTGCTCCCACTGCGTGTCCTGTGGGCCCGTCTTGTCCTGTCTCTAAGCCTCCCTCTCTGCCCACAGGAGGTCCGTTATCGAAACCAGCCGCGCCCTGAAGGAGCTCTTCCACGAAGCCCGGGAGCGAGCCTCCAAAGCGCTGGGCTTTGCCAAGATGCTGAGAAAGGTGCGTTCACGCTCCGCCTCGGGTGTTGTGTCTCAGTCAGCCTCTGCGCACGCTAACCTTCCGTTTCCTTGCACCGTGATCCAGGACCTGGAGATCGCAGCCGAGTTTGTCCTTTCAGCGCCAGTTCAGGGCCTTCTGGATTTTCTGAAGTCAAAGCAGTATGTCAAGGTGAGCACATTAGACTGGCCCCAGCCTTCTGCTTTCCTCCGAGCCAGGGGAGCCGTTTCTCCACGGCTCAGGCAGCCTTGCAGCTCATACGTCGAGCAGTTCCAAGGCCAGCCTGTACTTACCTGCTGAAATAGTTTCTCCCCCTCTCTGCTTTAAGGATGCAGATAAAATGGTCACGTTTACTCTTTGCAGGGGGCAGGGGTTGAGGGGGTGTTACGGATTGTTCCATGCTTTGGTGGTGCCCTGTACTGAGATCACTCTTGATATGACTCAGGATCATATGGTGTGCCGGGATTGAAAACGGGGTCAGCCACATGCCAGATAAGTGTTCTCCCCTCTAACTCTGGACCCCAGTCACATTTACTCTTTGGTCTTTTTGATTTTGATTTGGCCCACACCGGCTATACTCAGGGGTCACTCCTGGTGGACTTGGGGACCATGTCTGATGCCGGGAATAGGACCAGGGTCAGCCGTGTACAAGCAAGTGCCCTCTCGGCCATGCTGTGGCTCCTGGCCAGCCTTTACTGTCCTGTTAGAGGACCCAGACGTGCCTAAGGCCCGGGGGAAGCACGCTGACTTGGGGTGACAGCTGTACTGTCCCCTCACTTCCCAAGACAGCCCTGATTTTTCTTGATCTCCTTGCTTTTACCTATTAATTTATTTTTCGTCTTTGGGGCTATACCCAGCAGCGCACAGGGGCTGCCCCCTCTGGCTTTGTCCTGAGTGACGGAGCCGGATGGGCTGCTTGTAAGCGACTGCCTGTCGCACCGCCCCCTGAGGCACTGGAACTACTTGTTTGGTTTTGGGGGTAGGGGAAAGGGTTGGGTTTTAGGACCACACTCAGTCATGCTCAGTCAGGCTTTGCTCGTGGGTGCTCTGGGGACCACGTGGGTTCCTCAGGATGGAGCCCGGGTTGGTCACAAGCAAGGCCAGCGTCCCCCTGCTGTGCAGAGGTCCCTCTGTCCCTAGGGCCGTTTTCAAAGTCACTGTGTTGCCCTTATTGTGGGCGACTGGGCTAGAAATGTTGGTGTGCGGTGTCACCTCAGCCCCGGTCTGGGAAACGCACACACGTGTGTTCCCACGACACAGGGGCCTCTCCGGTGTCCGGGCTGCCTCTTGGTGACTCCTGGTGTCTGCGCTGCCCCAGGCCCAGTGGCTCTAGGGTGCCTGCTGCCAGCGTGGGTGCAGGTGGCTCTGAGCATGCTTGCTGTGGGGAGGGTGAGGCCAGTGTCCCTCCCAGGCTCCCCGCAGGCTCAGGCCGTGCCTCTCCAGGTGCAGGTTGTCGGCCTGGAGGGCCTGCACGCCTTCGTGCCTTGCGTGTGTGCGGAGAAGAGCATCATCCTGCAGCTGCTGAATGCCGCGGCGGGCAAGGACTGCAAAAAGGACTCGGACGACCTGGACCTGGCCTACCTGCTGCTGACCAAACACAGTGACCACGACAGCTGGGCCTCCTGGGAGGCGCCGCCTGTCAAAGTCGTGCCCCAGGTGGAGACTGTGGACACTCTGAGGAGCATGCAGGTGTGTCGCGGCCCCAGTGGCGCTCTCCCAGCCACTCCTCCCCCCAACATCGCCACCATGGTTTTCTGCCCGTTTGCTCCAGCAGCTGGTGGCGGCTCTGTTTCCCCTTCGTTTCCCGGCTTTTGGGGGTGGGATCTTCCCGACGGGCTGATGCCTGGTTTCCAGCCTTGAGCACTCGGCCACAGGAAGCACCAGGAGTGTGGTGCGCAGGGCTGGGGCCACAGACACCGTCTTCTGTCGCCATTCTGGAGCCCAGGCCTGCAGTAGCGGTGCTCCAGACTTTGCTCCCCTTGCTGTGAGCTTGCTTTTGCCATCACCCACCTGCCATCGAAAGTCCCCAGTTGGTTCTAGAACTTTCTCTTTAAGGCTGGGAGGCGCGTCCTTGTGAGTGTGTGTGGCCCTCACCCCCGGCCTTCCTGCCTCCCAAGCGTGCTCTGGCAGCCTGGCGCTTGCCGCCACAGGTCCCGCTGGAGTGTGCCTGGTCTCCAGCAGAGGAGCCGCCCTAGCAGACGGCCCTGCATGTCGTTTATGCTTGGGCTTCTCTGCTCCGGCACCCGAGTCTGCGGTCCTAGTGACCGGTGATGTGTGGCTCGAGTGGAACCCTCGTAAGCAGCGCTCTGGGGCTCAGTGCCAGGGCCCAGGGTACGGGGCTGCTCAGACCCTGTTGCTTGGGGCCAGCTGGGACTGTGCTCGGAGGCTCGTGTGCATGCCTGGCCCTGGCCTCCTCTTTGCCTCTGCTGACCCCTGTCCTTTCTGAGAGTGGCCCTGTGGCAGTCGGCCTTGTTCTGGTGTGAGCCATGCCGTGGTCTCCTGTCCTGTGGGGGTGTTGTCGCCTCGGGCACACTCGTGCTGGGCACTTCCACTCTGCCGTCTGCTGGGGGGCAACGGGAGTGGGGCCCATGCTGAGCCGCATGCCCGTATCCCCGCCCCCGCCCCAGGTGGAGCACCTGCTGCTGGTGGTCCTGCAGTCTGCCCACCTCAACATACAGAGAAAGGCCTTCCAGCAGGCGAGCGAGGGCCTCCTGCCCCTGCGCCAGGAGCAGACATCCAGCCAGCCGGTCATCGCCAAGGGCCTGCAGCAGCTGAAGGTACGGCCGGCAGCCCCCCGGCCTCTCCCGCGCCCTCCCTGTCTGACGCCCACTCAGCTCACATGCCCGGTGTCCCCAGGTCTGTAGGCCACCCAGCAGAAAGGGTGGACGTGGAGCAGGGACATGGCTCGGGAGTGTAGGAGGGGAGGGACAGCTGGTTCCCTCCCGGATGAGTTTCTCTCTGGGTTAGCAAGTGCCGTTGTTTAGGGAAGTCTCCTGGGGACCCGGGGGATGATGCGGGGCCCACACAGGACCCCAGTTCCCTGAGCCCAGCAGGGCTGATCCCAGAGGGCAGAGCTGAGCATAGTGCCAAGGAGCTGCCCCCAGGCCGTGCACCGTTAACAAGGAGCTTCATTCGCTCCATTAGCTGCAGAGGCACCGGGCTCTGTGCCTGGGACCGGCCAGCACCTCCGCTTGGTTCCACTGTGTTCTGCCGTGGAGGTGGCCCGGAGATACTTGGGGACTGGAAATTCCCTGCCAGTTTTTCTTTGGCTCAGGTATCAGCTCGTGAGCCCCTTGGGGCATTCCCTGGGGACGGGCTCCATCCTGCTGGGGCTGAGAGCCGGGCTCTCTCTCGGGTGCTGACGGTCCGCGGCCTTTGCAGAACGACGCGCTGGAGCTGTGTGCACGCATCAGTGCAGCCATCGACTGCGTGGACCACATGTTCACAGCCGAGTTTGACGCTGAGGGGGATGAGGCGGAGTCGGCCACGCTGCAGCAGTACCACCGCGAGGCCATGATCCAGGGCTACAACTTTGGGTTCGAGGTTGGTGTGGGATCGGGGGCCCAGCGCCGGGTGCTGTGGCCACCTCAGCTCACTGACACACTCCAGGGCGCCCTGCTCGCTGGCACGGCCACACGCACAGGCAGGGTTCACCCGGGCACTGCAGGAAAAGGAGAGATTGGTTTTATTTTCAGAAAAATGACATTCTCGCCCTTGGCGAACAATATTATGGAATGCCACAGTTTGGCTTCATGCTTTCATGTGTGTTCATTGTCCACAGTCTTCCCCCACCATAAAGACCCTTTGGCCGAGTAAGCACACACACACACACACACACACATGTACACCTGCACACACGCAACCACAAACACATAAAACTGCACACAGGCACACATGTATACACATGTACACGCTCCCCCTGAACCTGACCGTTGGTCTGCTTAAACTCGAGCACTCCGCCCAGGCGTGAGACTGTCTGGCTTCACATTACACATAGGTACCTCAGGAGCCTCTGTCTTTGTTCAAGGCACCATGATCTCAAGTCTTTTTCAGCAGCAGAGCAGTTTTCCATGGGTATCTGTAGCTCAGCTTCTGTCTCTGGTCCCTCTTGGTGGCACATGAAAATGACTTGATGTGGCATTGTAGTGTTCAGATGCATGCGTCTCCTTAACATTAATAAACCCTTCCCTGCAGTACCATAAGGAAGTGGTTCGTTTGATGTCCGGAGAGTTCCGACAGAAGATCGGAGACAAGTATATCAGCTTTGCCCGGAAGTGGATGAATTACGTGCTAACCAAATGTGAGAGCGGGAGAGGCACCCGGCCCAGGTAATGACCCCGCCCCAGTGGTTCTTTCCCCTTGGGCCCAGAAAGGCCACTACTTGTGTTTCACATGGAACTTCTGCACAGATGACAGAATGGTGCATTTTGAAGTCCTTGGTGACCAGATAATTTTTACATTTTTAAATGAAATTACTTGCACAGAAAACTCTCATTACTTGGGCCAGAGTGCAGCAGGTAGAGAGGGTGCCTCTCCCGAATGCCGCTGACCCGGCTTCCATCCCGGACCTGCCAGGAGTCATCTCGGGGCATAGGGGTGAGCCCTGAGCACTTCCGGGTATGGTCCAAAAACTAAAGGCAAAGACTGTAACTCTCGGAAGACTTTAATTTTTTTCTTCCTGGCAGGTCTTCCTGATCGTCTTCCTGTCCTCTGGAAGTGGACACATTTACCCCTGGGTCGGGTTTACGGGCGACTCCTGCACTAGAGCCGTTTTCCCCACAGCAGCACGTGCTGTGAGCGGACTCTCCACGTGTGCTTTTCCCAGGGGCTAATTTCCAGCCAGATTTCCCAGCACGCCGCTGACAGAAACCGCAGCTGCTCTGCCTCGGGGTCGTGACCATTGCACTTTCTCCCGTCACAGGTGGGCAACGCAAGGCTTCGACTTCCTGCAGGCCATCGAGCCCGCCTTCATTTCCGCTCTGCCCGAGGACGACTTCTTGGTACGGACTCGCTGGTGGGCTTTGTGGTTGTTCGTTTTCTTTTCATTCAGTAATAAGCAGATTGCTACCGCTTGCTGGTGAGACGGGATTTGGTTTCTTGGTGTCAGTTTAGGTGGCATGTTATTCTAATCCTGCGCCGGGGAAGCCCTCGGAGAGCGGATGGCAGCACTCTGCTCTTTCCGTCCGAGCAGGGTACGGTGGCTGTGAAGCTGACACCTCTTGGATGACTGCTTCACACCTGGCTATTCCACTTGAGCGCGTTTGCTAAGTCTCACTGTCACTCCAGTAAATTCCATCAGCCCAGAGAGACTCCCAAAGGGGAGCGCAGTGACGTTAACACTGCGGACAGTGGAGACGGTGGCATCGCTCCCCTAAGGAGAAGTAATGCTATTGGGTTCTGCTTAGGAATCTCGTATTTTGAGTGACACGCGTTTTAAACTTGGAAGCCATTTGCCATTGAGACCATGTAAGCTCCATCTCCCCTCTTCTCCGTTTTCTCTGCCTCCTCCCTAGAGTTTACAAGCTTTGATGAATGAGTGCATCGGCCACGTCATAGGAAAGCCACACAGCCCTGTCACAGGTTTGTACTTTGGTAAGGCGAGCGCCTGGTCGTGTCACTGTCCTTTGAAATGCCGCAGGGGAGCGGCTGGTGGGCCCTGGAGAGTGAGGTGTGTGCAGAGGGCACGCGGCAGTCTCCCGTGCGGAGGTGTGTGCACGGGCCGCGTCCTCATCCCGCTCCTGGCCTTGAGCCTTCGCTAGGAAGGAGTAACCGGGAGAGGGTGGCGTCGGGGGGGAGGGTGGTGGGGTTCAGAAGCCCCCACCTCCCGACTCCCAGCACTGAAAAATAAGCAGCACTTTTTTAATTATGATTATTACAGTTTTGTTATCGTTGGGCCAGAGCAATAGTACAGCGGGTTGGATTCTTACTAGCTTATGGCCAGCTGGGTTTGATCTCCGGCATCCCAGCTGGTCCCCTAGGCACTGCCGGGAGTGACCCCGAGCATCCCTGGGTATGGCCCAAAAGCCAGAACTCGTTTCTTTGGTCACTGTTGCTGGGGTTGATTTGGTGTCTGGTCAGCTGTGTAAATCACGGCTCTTCAACTTCATTCCCCTCTTCTCAGTTTGGGGTTTGTGGGTCCGACCTGGAGCCGTCAGGGACTTCTTCTGGCCCCTTGGGGGTTGCTTCCAGGGGTGCTTTGGGAGCCGTGCATAGCTGGGATTGAACCTGGAGCCCCACCTGTGAGGCCTGAGCACCAGCTTCATCCCTGGTTCTCTCCCATCGTGTTCTCAGCCCTACCCCAAGGCTGGGGTCTGTGGCTGCCAGCCTGTTCCCAGGAGTTCAGGCTCAGCGTCACGGGGAGAAACTGTTCAGGCAAAGTGTATCAGGGAAAGGCTGGTTGTTACCCTGTTCTTCAGAGAGTAAATAACAGCAAAGCTTTTTCCCAGTGGACTAGCACTGTAGCACTGTCTTCCCATTGTTCATTAATTTGCTTGAGCAGGCTCCAGTAACGTCTCCATTGTGAGACTTTTTACTGTGTTTGGCATATCCAGTACGTCACGGGTAGCTTGTCAGGCTTTGCTGTCTGGGCGAGATACTCTCGGTAGCTTGCCTGGCTCTCCGAGAGGGGCAGAAGAACTGAACCCGGCTCAGTCGGGCCGGCCGCGCACAAGGCAAATGCCCTACTGCTGTGCTATCGCTCCAGCCCAATGGACTAAATCCCCTAAAATGAAAGCTTCACTATCTGAAGAAGTTTTAGTTACAGGAAAGAAGTCAGATGTAAACAACCATAGTATCAGACTTGGTTCTTCATTGCAGGGTCCTTGGTGATCCACACACAGCAGCTCGGAGACCAGGTTTGCCCTCCTTCACCTGTCACGTTCACATGTGGTTAACTTTTCTCCCAGTGCTGTTAGGCAAAGAGATGATTGCCAAACGCTGACAAAGCGGTTTGAGGATGCCACATAAAATGTGATATCTTTATAATGCAAGTTTGCTGAAGGCCATTATTGTAGGGACTTTGTCTTTCTGGCTGTCTGAAGTCACTTTCTAAGGACATAGATTGGTCACTCAGGGAAAATCACTTCTTTAAACCTTTTTGTCACTTTGGGAACCATTTTGTTGGAAGCATCGGTGGAAGTTGTTTCCGTGGGGACAAGGCCCGCAGGCCGGGGTGATCCGTGTCCCCCATAGCCGCAGGGCCCACTGCAGGCTCAGTGCGCCACCTTCGACTGCCCTGCCCTCTCCAGGTCCTGCTGGCCTTTGCTCGTCACCAGGGCGGCTGTTGCCTCTGCTGTCCCCTCCCCCTGGGCTCTTGCTGCCCCGGCTCTGTTCACACAGTCACGGCACCCCCTCCGTCTGTGACCCTCCCCAGTGCCCCTTGCCTGTCTTCCCTGGGTCCTCTCGGCACGGCGGGGTGTCTTTCTGGGTCACAGGGCGCTGATGTGCTGCTCTGCCCTGACAGGGCCCGGACTTCCCTCCAGGCTCCCGGGCACAGCTTTGCTCTGTCTGTCGGGGACCTCCGGACACGCTTTCTGTGTTTGATTCTGCTGTGATGGCCTGTCTGTCATGTTGGCCGGCAGCAGTTCTTCCCAGTGTCCTGGGCTCCCGGCAGCTCGACGCGTGTGCTCTTTGGTGTTGGTTTCTTGCATCTGTCAAAACACAATGCCCCTGATCTTCATGGCGGGGAACTCTTGGCTCTGCTGGGAACCGCGCCACCCGTGTCCTTTCCCTCTGGGCCCAGTAGTAGACTTTCTGAGGTGGGGTCTCCCAAGCACTGCTCAGTGGCCGGGCCCTTCTTGGCCTGGCTCTGCTCAGTGGCCCGGCGTGGGTGCCGAGTCCCGACAGTGCAGGGCCCGGGACACAGCTGGGATTGACCTTTAGGCCTCTCGAGCTGCTCTGGCCCTTGCAGTTACTTTGCCTCTTTGAATCCCAGAATCTTTGTGGAAATGAAGGCAGTCGCCATTTTCACCGACTTCATTTTTCTGGTTTTATTATTTTTTTTTATTTTCCTTGGTTGCTCTTGGACCTCTGCAGTTTAGGACCCTGGTAACTGAGGTCATGGGCCAGGGACACACATCAGCATTTCCCCCCAAATACAAGCTTGCTTCTTGTGTTGGATGTTCCCTTCCGCTCTCCTTCCCTCTCTGTCTGTGGTCTTTCTGTCTGTCCTGTGCCAGAAGGAAGTATTTTCACGTACAGGAAAACCTGTTTAGGATAAAACTGACTAGATTGTTCACATACAAAAAGAAAATGACATTCGGAGGGTCTAAGGAGGGCTGTCGCCACTCAGTGAAAATTTTACGCATGCAGCCAGCCAGGGTTCGATTCCCAGCATCCCATATAAGCACCTCCAGGGGCGATTCCAGAGTGCAGAGCTAGGAGTAATCCTGAGCACCGCCAGGTGTGGTCCCAAAACAAAACAAAAATGAATAAATAGTAACATTTTATTTCTATTTAGCTCCAAGTGCAATAGTTAAAAGAAGATGTCTTCTGAACAGAACAAAAGCCGACTTAGACTCCCGCCCCGCGCTTTCTGGCCTGGTTGACAGGAATTAACGGCTTCTTTCCTGCAGGGAAGCTGTCCTGTCCCGTGTCTTCGCTGCCCAGCGCCCCCGAGCGGGCAGGTGGCCTGGAGCGTTTCTTTCTCCAACGGTCACCACCGTGACCCTTCCTCCTGTGGGACGGGCCTGGCCCTGCGCTTACGGATGGGACCCGTGTTTGGCCCTGGCGCGTTGCGCACGTTTTTAACAGGGGACAGCTGCGCTGCGCTGAGCGCCCCGGGTCCTCAGGAGCCGCCGGCCTGGGCGCCCTCTGACACTCTCTCGCTTCTCGTGGCAGCCATCCACCGGAACAGCCCCCGCCCCGTGAAGGTGCCCCGCTGCCACAGTGACCCGCCCAACCCACACCTCGTCATCCCGACTCCGGAGGGATTCAGGTACTCGGTGCCTGGGCGCTGCGCCCGCGCATGCCTGCACCCCCGCGCATCGTCCAGAGCCTGGGGACAGACTCCTGCTCTCCCTGGGCTGTCTTGGCGTGCGTGTCCTCCGGCTGCTGTGTGCTTGCTTGCCTTTCCGGGGTCATTCCTTTTCCTGCCTCTGAGGAGGGACCCAGGGCCAACACCGGGGCGGGGGGGGGGGTGTGGGGCGTGCCGTGCCGTGCCGTGAACAGTGCAGGCCGCTGGAGAGTGGAGACCGGAGCGATTGCTGCTGTTGGCTTCTGTGTGTACCTCGAAGTTGGCGTGGCTAGAAGGTCGGGGCCTGCCGGCTTCGGCCCTCCGCGGGCCGCTTCTGAACGGCGTTTGCTAGGAAAGCCCCTGGCGTGCTGGGACGTGCGAGTCTGCATGCAGTTCCTCCCGCTCACACCGAGTCTCCGGCAGTTTGTGTTTCGTGCCGAGAGTGTCCCCACCCTGGCCTCCCCGCTGCCCGTGACTCAGCCGGGAGAGCCCGGCCCCGGCCCTCCATGCCCTGAAGCTTCTCTTCTCGTCGCAGCACTCGGAGCGTGCCTTCGGACGCGCGGAGCCACGGCGGCCCCGCTGCCGCCACCGCCGCCGGGCGCCCTGGCCCTGCCGGCAGCGACTCTGCAGCGCCCAAAACCACCAGCAGTGCCCATGACGCCAGGTAGTCACGCTGTCCCGGCGGCAGGGCCCCGGGGACGGGCGTGACGGCCCCTGTCAGGCTGCAGGTGCCCCAGGACGGGCATGGAGGCCCTGTCCAGGGATGGCTGGGGTGTTGTGGCCGACATGTCTGCCACATTGTGGGACGCGGGTACCGGACTGCGCCCATCCCCTCACCTGGCCCAACCCCAAAGCTGCCGGTCCAGGAGCTGCTGTCATCACTGCTCTGCGGGGGACACTGACTAGATGGCCAGCCTCAGTCAGGGCGCTGTTGTCTGTACGTCTGGTGTCAGGGTTCGTGGGTCCCTCAGGTGTTCGCAGATGCCTTCCCTGGAGGCCGAGCAGATGGTCCCGCGGACACTCCCTGCCTAGCCCTGCCCTGAGCGGGGCCCATTTGTGTGTCCGCGCTGTGTCAGCGCTTCTCGGCTCCTCAGTCAGAGCTCTCAGAGCCAGACTCTGCCCTGCTCGTGCTCAGCTCCTGGGAGCACAGCGGTCACACAGCTGAGGGTGACAGGCTGAGCCCGACAGTCCCTAGTGAGGGACGGTGGCCTCTGACATTCCCTGTGGGGGACGGTGGCCTCGTCCCTGTGGGGGGCGGTGGCCTCTGACAGTCCTTATGGGGAACAGTGGTCTCTGACAGTCCCCCAGGGTGACGGTGGTTTTAGAACTCAGCCCAGACTGTGCTCCTGTGTGGCCCGAACCTATCTCCTTCCCGGCCGTCGTGTCTCCCTGACGGTCAGAGCGTGAGCAGCCAGTGGGATGTGTTGGTCCCAGCACCCGGCCACGCCCGCTTCCAGCTTCACTGTCTCAGCTAGAGTAGCTGATGGCCCACGGGAGCTTGTGTGCCTTTGTGTCCCCGTGGGCGGGACACCCTGTGAGCGTGGGGTGGGGGTGGAGGTTCGGGCATGGTGAGAGTGCACAGGGGATGAAGTAGAGGTGAGGGGTTGGGGCAGAAGTGCGGACACAGGGGAGAAGGGGCAGAGGTGAGAGGTGTGGGGCGCAGGGGTGAGGGGTGCAGTAATGTGGGGTAGGGGTGTGGGAGGGCAGAGCTGAGAGACGGGTGGGGGATGGCGGGTAGGGGACAGGGCAGAGGTGAGGGGGCAGGACTGTGGGCGCAGGGGTGAGGCCTGAAGGCATCCGAGCTGGACCAGCATGTTCAGGCCCAGGTGGGGTCTACCTGGAACATACCTAGAGCGTATGGGGTTTCGCCCTCCTGAGCTCTTGGCTTGTGCAAATGGAAGGAGGGACCAGGAGGCGTCTGCCCAGTACAGCTGCGGTGAGCGTGTGCCCAGGCAGCTCAGTCCCTGCCCGCTGACCCCCCAAGCCTCAAGGCCGCCCGCCGGCAGTCCCCAGGTCTGCAGCACGCTGGGTGCTGGTGGCTCGCCCTGTCTCGCGGCCTGACCATAGCCGAGTGGTGCCAGGAATCCTGCAGCCAGGGTGTGTGCACAGAAGTGTGACCCTGTCCCTCCCCCCACAGCGCACATAGAAGCCCCTGGGGGCAAGGGCAGAGCTGCAGGATACTGTCTGGACCTGGCCTGGGGGTCCTCATTGGGCCATGCTCTTCCCTAAGTCTAGGGGAGTGGCCCTGGCAAGGGGCAACAGGAAACCACCCCACGCATCAGGTGCTGTACCGGAGCTGTGGAGATCAGTCCCCACCTCTGAGGGCCCTCGGGCTTCCATGTGCGGTGACTCGGGGCTGCCCAGCTGTGCAGCTGCCTGGGGCGCTCCCTGTGGGCTGCAGAATTGCAGGGGCAGTGATGACCCGACGTGGCCTCTGGGCTCCTCCTGCGGGCTGGGCACTTTCCTTTCCTCTGGAAGCGCGGCTCCTGAGCTCCGTCTTTCTGGAGACTTCTGCTCTTCTGCAGCCTTGCTTGGCCTCTGCTTGGGAAACTATTTGTGCCCCTGAAATCTCAGCTCCCCCCCCTTTCAGAATCGGCGGTGAATGACCGGCTCCACTGCCCATGGCCTTGTAGCCTGGCCCCGTGCTGACGTATGGGGCTGCATGGCCGGCCTGTGTGGGCCTGTACCCCGACATCCGGGGGTCTCTGGGATGTGGGTTCCGCAGACCACCCTGCCCCGAGCTGAGACTCTGCTCTAGGGAGCCTCGGCCTGTCCTGCTGGCCCCATACACTGAGACTCTGTCTTGTTTCATTCTTGCAGTGCTTGGGGTTGCTCCTTGCAGTGTCGAGGCATTAAAGTGGGGTGGCGGCCCGCACGGCCCGGCCCCCCCAACCACTCACCCTTTCCCACCCTCCCCACAGGGGTTCCAGCGTCCCCGAGAACGACCGTCTGGCTTCCGTTGCCGCCGAGCTGCACTTCCGGTCCCTGAGCCGCCACTCCAGCCCCACCGAGGAGCGAGACGGTGAGCTCGTCCTGGCCGGGTCCCACTGTGTACGCTTTGCTCTCGGGTGGTCCCCATAGCAGTGCTCAGTCTGGGGCCTGTTGGAGCCTCGTGGGCGCTCACTCTGCCCCGGCACTCCCGCCTTCCTGGGTCGGTGTCCCTTATGGCGCCAGGGGACGTGGACCATGGTCTCAGTGTTTTCCGTCGGCTTTGGGCTCACGCTTGGTTGCGCGGGTGAGCTCTGTGCTTGGTAACTCCTGTGGGTTCGGGGACTGTACCTAGTGCTTGAACTCAGTTGACCTCATACAGAGTCCTTGCCCGTACTCTCTCTCCATTGCTCACATGTGTTTCCAGGTAGGCTTTACGTTAAAACTTCTTTCTGAGTTTTTGCCTCCTGGCCAGAGAGCCCAGACCACGGGCCAGGACTGGGTCCCACCTTCTGTGCTGGGCACCCTTCCTTCTGAGATCTCGCCCACAGGGCCCTGGGGCTCACTTCAGCCTGTAAAGACTGGCGCCGACGCCCCTCTTGGGGTCAGTCACCAGCACCCGACCTCTCCTGATCATTCCATGTGACCTGCGTGTGGCCACTGTGGGTGTGGACTGGGACCTGGCACTGGCCAGCAGGGCCTCCGCCCTGTTGTCATGCCCGGTCATAGTGCTCGCTTTGGAAACCAAACTTAGAAGAAGCTCAGAGGGTCCCCGAGACTCCGTGTTTGCTCACTTCCCTGCTGTGCGTGGTGTTGGCGGACCCCCAAACCGCATCGCGTTGCTGGGCCTGAGCATCGAACCCCTCCTGATGGCCGAGTCTCACTGGCGTGCCCGTGGGCCCCAGAAGCAAGGAGGGGGCTGTGCCCTGGGAGCGCGATCCCTAGAGGGGACGCAGGCTGCAGGGGGCGGGTGTGTAGCATGGTCAGCACTGCTGGCCGGGCCGGCTGCTGTTGAGTCCAGTGTCCAATCCTGGTAGAAGGTTTGTGGAGATGAACATCTGGGGGCTGAAAAAAAGGGGGGGGGGGCTGGAGCGATAGCACAGCAGGTAGGGCATTTGCCTTGCATGCGGCCAACCCGGGTTCGATTCCCAGCATCCCAT
>JAOXYA010021379.1:0-13450 GCA_028565675.1 Sorex palustris | reverse complement strand
CTGAAGGCGCCATGAGGCTGCTGATGCACTCGCCTCACAGGTACAGATTGACCTGCTGGCGGCACCATACCCCCTCCGATTTTTATTTTTAAAGTTACACGTATTGGGTTTTTGGGTCACACAGTAAGCCCTGGTGGTGCTCAGGGCTTACTCCTGGCTCTGTGCTCAGGGGTGATTCCTACTGGGGCTCAGGGGACCATATGGAGCATGGGGAGAGAACTTGGGACAGCTGTATGCAAGACGAGTGCCTACCCTGGTACTCTCTCCTTACCTCTCACATTTTTTTTATTAAATATACATATATATTTCCGTACAAGGGATCCTGAATGCAAGGCATGCAGTTTACCATTGAGTCACACCCCCTACCCTATTAATTGTATAAATTTTAAGATATAAAAATACTACAAAATTGTGCACTGAAAAAACTTAGGGCTGTAAAATAAATTGTGTGTGTGGGGGGGAAAACGTGCGACATGTATCAATAACTAATTTCCTGAATATGAAAAAATTCTCCTAAAATCTGGGCAGAGAGACAGTGCAGAGGAAAGGAGCTGCCTTGCACGCAGCCCATCCCGGTTCTATCCTGGCACAGCATGGGGCCAGGTACTGCTGCACACAGAACCAGGAATAAGCCCTGAGCACCACAAAGTAGCACTGTAGCACTGTCCTCCCGCCGTCCATCGATTTGCTCAAGTGGGCACCAGTAACGTCTCCATTGTGAGACTTGTTGTTACTGTGTTTGGCATAGTGAATATGCCACGGGGAGCTTGCCAGGCTCTGCTGTGCGGGTGGGATACTCTCGGTAGGTTTCTGGGCTCTCCGAGAGGGATGGAGGAATCGAACCCAGGCCGGCCACATGCAAGGCAAACGCCCTACCCACTGTGCTATCGCTCACCACTAAGTAAGGCCAATAAAAACAAAATCAAACCTTGAAGAACTTCTAAAATCAGTAAGACGACTGCAACTGTATAAGAAAAAAAAAATGGCAAAGGCAGGGGCAGGCTTCTCCTAGGCAGACAGACTTGGACATCTGCTCAAGCTGAAGCCTGCAGAGGCAGCCTGCTGCCACCAGAGGGACCCAGCAAGTACGGCCAGAGCAGCTGACTCCAATGCAGCCAGGGGGAGAGACAAAACAGTTTGGAACGGTCAGTGGGAACCGCTCCTGTGCTGGGAAGCCTGCTGCTCAGAGGACTCACACCCACGGAGAGGCTTGGGAAGACGGAGCCCCCGCCTGCCGCAGTGGGGGTGACCACCCAGTCAGCTCATCATTCCGTGGGGGCACCAGGCAGCTGGGAGTGCTGGGCAGGGGTAGTGGGTGAGAAGGAGGTGTGTGTGTGTGTGTGTGTATGCATGTGTGCACGTGTGTGGTGGTTGGGGTGTGCAAGGAAGCACAGACATGCCTCTTTGATGTGGGGCTGTGGGAGGAACAAAGCTCTCCAGGGATTCCCTACTCTGCATATTTTACAATGTGTCTTTTACTGGGGATCTCTCTAAAAAAAAACCTGGTGCCCATCCAGCTGTGCTCAGGGCTTACTCGACTGCACTGAAGGATCACTCCCTGCGGTGCTCTATGGGCTCTGTGTGGTACTGGGATTGAACCCAGGTGAACAGAATGGCAAACAACCCTCACCTGCTGTCTCTCTATACAGGTCAGTGCAGCTAACTTTGTAAACACAGCAAAACACACCAGAGCAAACACAAGAACCTACTTTAGGGGCTGGCACAATAGCACAACAGGTGGAGCACTTGCTTTGCACATGGCTGACCCGGGTTCGATTTCTTACTTTCCATAGGTCCCCAGAGCACCTCCAGGAGAGATTCCTGAGGGCAAAGTCAGGAGGAATACCTGATGACCACGGGGGATGGCCCCCAAACCAACACCAACAAAACAAAAAAACAAAGCCAATCCCCAAGAACCTACTTTATTGTAAAAGCCTCTAGTGAAGTGACCTGCATGGTTTGTGGGGGCAAAACAATATTCCATACTAATCTGGCGATCCTCTGGGAGGTTCTGTCGGCACTTCTCAGATGGGAGATCCCTAAGCCACAAGTACAGCAAATGGATTTTCATGTTTGCCTCAGGCATCTCTGACCCTTGCCTAAAGAGCTCACATTCTGTGAGATATGAGGGAGAGAAAGGGGGCTGGGGATACCCAGCAGAGGTGGGCTGGGCAGTGCAGGGAGAGCCAGGCTCGGGCCACTCTGCGTGGAAGCTTCCAGCGTTCGTCCTCCAGGCCCCTGCCCAGGGTTTCTGTGGTAGAGGGGAGCCGCAGCCCTCAGTCTGTGCCAGGCGTCCCTGCACCTGCAGCGCTCTGGAGCTGGATGGTGTTACCAGGACCAGCGGGGCCCCTCAGGAAGTGGAGACCCCCATTGGAGCATCCTTCTCCAACATTACGCGGCATGTCTTCTGCTGCTGCTGTGAGGAAGTTGAGATTAGACGCTCCTGCGCCTGCAAAGGACCCCCAGGAACCCAGGGTTCAGCACTGAGGGAACACCCTGGGGGTGGGACCTGAGGGCCCACGGGTGGCCTCTTGCATCCTCCTGATGCCGCTGCCCCACAGCACACTACCTACCATGCTACCTGAGCACGCTTCAGTGACAGGGTGGGCGCCTGCCCTCAGCACGAGCAGTCACAGAGGGGCAGACACCTGGTCAACACTTTATTTCAAGAACACAAGGCTCAGCTGGTCCAACTCTTGGTACTTTCATTCGGGGGGGACTGGGCACAGGATGCGGGCAGGGTCCTGATGAGTCCCCAGGGCACTTCCCAGGGAGGTGCCACCACAGCCCCAGGGCTCTCATCTTCCACAGTGCTACCCACCACCAGGGCTCAGCAAGCAAGAAGGAGCCCCCCCTCCTCACAGGCCCTCCTCTCATCCCCAGGGGGCCCTCTCCGAGGCTGGCCCTGCACGCCCAGGAGATTCAGAGAGCTGTCCCGGAGGAGGGCGGGCATGGAGGGATAGTCTCGTGGCGTTGCTTTCAAGAGGAGGGCGGTCACTGAGGATGGGGAGACACACGAGGAGGCACACAGGGCTCCTGTCACAGGCACACAGCACGGCGACCCTGCAGCTGGGGCAGTGGGGGAGCCACGTTCCCCTGGGATTCCCTGGGGTGGCGAGGTCCTGCTCTCTCCGAGGCGGGCCGCTATGAGCTGGGGCTCTGCCGCCTGCTCAGGGAGTCGATGTAGTGGAAAATGGCCCCTAGGGCCCAGCTGGTCTCCACGTCGTCGATTTTCCGCGTCAGCTAGAGAAGACAAAGGGCAGTGCAGGGGGCTGAGGGCCAGGCTGCGTGCAGGGCTGGGTGCCTGCTCGGGGCCTCACCTTTAGCGCCTTGCTCCCAGGGAAGCCAAGCTCGCGAAGCAGCAGGCTGACGTAGGTGAGGTCCATGCATGCGAACGGGCTGCTCGGGGGCCGGGTCTCCGCCGTGCGGCATACTGTAGGGGGCGAGGACATGAGCGGGCCGGGCCTCCTGCAGGCCCTGCGGTCCCCCTCCCTGGCTAGAATGCAGCAGGGCCAAAGCTGACCGAGCCTCCTCCAGGACTGGCCATGAGGCCAAAAGTGGAGACGGCCAGAGGAGCAAGTGGTGGTGGCCACAACCACGGCGTGGAGCCCAGGGCGGCTGTGCTGGGTCTGTGACGGCACCGGCCACGTCTTGGTCGGTCCCCAGGCCTCTCTCCCGGGCACGGACCTGGGCTTTCCGAGGAATGAAAACACCCAGACACACTTAGGACATGGGTTCTCATCCCCAAGGGGGACAAGGCAAAACCAGCCACCAACGGCCTGTCCAGAATTCTGCTCGCAAGCCTCCCTAAGTGAGGAACGCCAACAGCGTCTGCAGGCAGAGGGTGGAAGTCAGGGGTGGGGAGGAGGACTCACAAGGAAGACTCTGGTGGCAGGAAGGGGTGAGTGGAGTGGGCCGCGGGTCGCCCGATGTCCTGCACCATGAGAGGCCCCGCAGCACGATGATGGCTGCACTTAGTGTCAGACGCCCGGCATGGGGTAGGCCATGCCCCCTGAGTGCACGAGAGGCCGCCACTCACCGTACTTGGCTGCGACCTCAAAGTCCCCGACGAGGAGGGTCCCTCCTTTCTCGGCATCTGTGGGGAGACGTGAGCCCTGAGTGGGCACAGGTGCTGCCCTAGGGAGCCCTTTGCTGACGGCGGGTCTCGTCACCGTTTTTGAGGGGACGTGGCTTTGGGGGATAAGGGATGGCATTTCTATGTGTGACCACGTGGCTGTGGGGGGCGCGGGGCGGTGATGGGGTCAGGGGTCCGCCTCCAAAGGAGGCACCTCAAGATCCTCGGAATCCACGGAAAACCCTTGAATTTTAGGTGAAAACAGAGCAAGTTCCCAAGTATGAGAAAGATTCCACTGGTGTGGGGGAGGCAAGAGGCAGGAATGTGGCGGGGCAGCAGGTGCTGGCCCTTCAGGGGCCTCCCTTCCGGGACACAGGCACGAGAGCTGTGTCTCCTAGCCCTCCAAGGCACCCCCAGACCTCAGTGCTCTCTGCAGGGTCCCTGAGGCCCCCCACGCCCCTCAAGACTGGTCTGAGGAGTCGCTGCGTGCTGCACAGCCTCAAGCTGGCGGTCTTGGGGTGACAGGTCGCCTTGTCATGCATGGGGTAGCCCAGCTCAGAACCTTGACGCCAGTCTGGGCACCTGGTCAGGGCGAGAGGCACTACGGAGCACCGGATGCTGGAGAGGAGCTTCCTGGGGGCCTGAGCAGGGAACTGGGGCCAGTGGGGCCCTGGACACTGTGGTGGCCACTGGCGATATGGCCAGAAGTGACCGTCTCTCCACGTGGAGGGCAAGCTGCCAGGGAGAGCCCCAAGGGCTCAGCTGTGCCAGAGAGGATCGGGTGACAGAGAGGCCCTCATCCAACAGGACCCCTGCCCATCCTGCACACCAACGCTGGGGGCCTTGGGAGCAGACTCGGGCTCTCTCGTCATGGCCCAGTCCCTGTCTGTCCCCAGCAGCCCACGGGACAGTCCATTTCCTGCCTGACATTCTGGTCCCGTTGACATGACTTCTCCACCTGCTCAGGGGAGGGAGCCCCTGCAGCCTGGAGGCGTGGGCACGGGCAGGCAGGGCACACACAGCCCTCTGGCCGGGCAGAGCCTGGAGGCCCACAGACCCTACTTACCTATGAGGCCAACATTTGCTGCAAGGTCGTAATAGTAGGAAAACGCGTAAAACTCCACGTCCTTCCCCTCGTCGGCTCTGTGCACTCTGTGGCGCAGGACTGCAGACACTCTGCGGGCACACAGCTCATGGAGGCTCGAGGCTGGGGAGGGCGCAGAGCCGGGCGTCAGTGGCCCAAATGCTCACCAGCACCACGGCCCTTGAAACCCACCTCTCAGGAACTGCACACAGGGCTGAGGAGCACAGGGGAGGTGCGGCATGCCCTGCAGGTGGCCAACCTGGGCTTGACCCCCTGGTATCTTGGGGGTGAGGGGATCCCCTGAGCCCCTCCAGCCGTGCTCCCTGAGCTCTGCCAGGCACCCGAGGCCACACGGTCCCTGTCCTTCCAAGCCAGGAGGGAGTGAAGGCCGCTTGTGTCTGCACAGGGCTCCCCTTCAGGGTTCAGGAGGGGCAGAACCGGCCTCTGCGGCAGCTGATGAGGTAGGTGTAGACCCTGCCTGTGCACAGTTCAGCCCGGGACTGGCAGAGATTGGTACAGAGGAACAGGACGGTCTGAACTCACGCAGCTGCCAGGGCTCCTGGGAGGTTCCACGCTGCCTCCCACCGATACCCTGCTCGGGGCTTCTCCTGGATCTGGACCAGCGATGCTGGGGTCTTTTTGCTTTGTTTGTTTGTTTGGGGGCCATGCCTGCTGAGCTGGCCACTTCTGGCTCTGGGCTCAGGGGACCTCAGTGGCACTATGGATGAAACTGGGGACAGCGGCATGGTAGGCAAATGCCTTAACCTCTGTGCTATCTGGGGCGGGAGCGACAGCACAGTGGGTCAGGCATCTGCCTTGCCCATGGCCAACCCGGGTTCGATCCCCAGTATTCTGTATGGTTTCCAGAGCACCGCCAGGAATGATTCCTGAGTGCTGAGTGCAGAGTCAGGAGTAACCCGAGTATCGACAGGTGTGACTCCCCGTGCTACCTTCCTGGGAGAAGTCTCGTGTTAGTTCGCATCACCTCTGTAGCACGCCTGAGCTGATGGCGCTATGGAGGGGACTCCTGGTGGCACCACAGCTGCTCCAGGCTGGAGGCTGGCTTCAGAATAAGCAGGTTGGTCCCAGGCCCAACCTTCTGTGGGGGTAAAAGGGCTGACGATTGAGCCCAGTGCCAATGACCAATGACTCACTCAATGACAATTACTCAATCATGCCTGTGGAACAGAATCTCCCCATAAGCTTTCAGCCCGGCGTGCACAGAGGGGTGCTGGGGGCCTGAGCCCCCCTCTGCTCCCGTCTTGTTCACAACTTCATCTGGTCGTTTGCATGTGTAACAGGTGAGGACAAATGAAGCGCCATCCTAAGCTCTCTGGGTTGTTCTAGCACATCTCCCCTGCATAGCCGCAGGGCAAAAGGGAGACAGGCTTGCCATCAGCACTGAGGTGAGGGTCACGTGGGAGAAGATCTCTGTGTGGGGGCTGCGCTCACTCCAGGCAGCATGGGTCTGGGCTGCTGAGGGCGGGGAGTTTGTGGAAGCTGCCCCCTCTCCAGCCCGGTGGCCCCTGGACCCAGCACGTGCTTTTGGTGGATGGGCCAGACTGAGGATAGGGTCAGGCCCACACACAGGACGTGAGTGAGGCCTCGCCGCGGGCCAGCCCTGGACAGGGTACTATGACCTTTCTTCCAGTTTATTATAATTTTTTTGGTTTTACTTCTGGGTCACACCCTGTGGAGCTTAGGGCTTATTCCTGGTTTATTCCTCAAGGATCACCCCTGAAGGGGATCCAGGACCATATGGAGAGCCAGGGACTGAAGGCAGGTCAGCCACTCGCAAGCAAGCATCCAAGCCATGTGCTACTGACCTGTGCCTCCCCAACCCCCCTTGAGCTTACTTCTAGAACACACCTGAAGAGTATGAAGCACAGAGACCACACGGGTTGTGTGGGAAGCCCTGCCTGCTCTGCTCAGCCAAGCCCTGCCCTGCCCGCTGCCACACTGGCAGGAGGGAAGCCCAGATACTTGATCCAAAACTGCTGGCCCAGCAGCCCAGCTAGGCCTGTCTCGGGCCCGGGGACACTGAGGCATCTCTTCCCTAGATGCCTGTCAGCAGACACAGATACCTCCCTCAGACCCTCCACTCTGGGTCGCAAGCCCTGTGGAAGTGCCCGGCACTCTCATGCTCAGAGCCTCCACTTCTGTTCCACGGTGGGTATGGGCTAGCTGGGGAGGAGATCTGGGCCCAGCGCCTCTGCCATTTGGGGGGGACACACTGCCCATCTTTTTTTTTTTTAATTAAAATTTTTTTTTCTTTTTGGGTCACACCCGGTGATGCACTGGGGTTACTCCTGGCTCTGTGCTCAGGAGTGACTCCTGGTGCTCAGGGGACCATATGGGATGCTGGGAATCAAACCTGAGTCGGATGCGTGCAAGGCAAACGCCCTCCCTGCTGTGCTATCTTTCCAGCCCCCAAATTAAAATTTATTTTTTTTTTAACAATTTTACTTTTGTGCAACCTCGCTTAATGACCATTGAGTTCTGGGGCCACGCTGAGGTAAGTGAAGAGCCTTTATATGCAGTTTTTTTTTTTTCTAGACCCACGAGAGGCCATAAACTTAGTCTGGAGCACCATGGGAATAGCCAGGGAACCTTTCTAAAGACAGGCTCGGGAACGCCAGTCTGTAAGTCGGGATGCTTCCTCTCTCAGGCAGCTGAGCTGCTCCCACCATCCACAGGGGTAGCCAAGAAAACAGGGCACCTACCGCCCAAAACCAGACCAAACAATCCTCCCTGTACTGTGGAACAGGTTCCACAAGACAAATCACCTGTAACCAAAGGTGAATTTATAAAACTTTTGTAAAACACATCTGCTGTAAAGAATGGGACCACTGACACTGAAGCTAGAAGCCCTGTCACACGCTGAAACTATTGGTCATTAAGCAGCATTAATTCCAATGTAAGCAGATCCGTGTCCAAGTCCATTCCTTTCTGCTTCTGGATGTTGGTTGATTTTTCTGGTTACAACGTTAAAAATAAAGTTTTCCGTGGCAGTATGGTCTGGTTCATCATCATCTCCCACCTTGAGCCTCAGGCTGTCTGGGAGGTTGCAGCCTCCTCCAGCTCACTGGCCAGCAGCCACTGCCCTCCTTACTGCCCACCTGAACCCTTCCAAGCCACTGACCATTTACAGACCTGCGGTACCCGCTGCCGGTCCTGAAATTCGGTACACCACTTCTGCGTGTTCCCACTCCCCGCTGAAACCAGGAGACAGACAAGGGCTGACCAGCTCCTTCCCATCCTCCGCTGGAAACAAGAAGAAAGGAAAGAGAGGCGGAAGGACAGAGTTGACCCTGGGCACGCCTGTGGCAGTCGGACAGGCGAGGGCACAGTAGGCTCGGAGCACTGAGCGCGCACAGGACTGCCTTCTCTCTGCCAGCTGACGCCTGGTCTGCAGGGAGGCGGCCGGGCCCCTCGCAGTGACGTCTCTCCATCCAGAAAACACTCCACTGTCCTCCGGAGTGGGCACGTGGATCTAGGCTCTGAGGTGAGCACTGTCCAGTCACCACTCACAGCCACCCCACCAGAACAGACACAGCAGAGTCCTGCCAGGGTGCCCGAGGGGCAGGCTGGCTGGAGGAGGGCCTGTGGCCCCACAGCAAAGCCCCTGGAGTGGAGCGGGCAGGCAGGCCCGGATCTCGCCAGACTCTGGGCTGTGCTCCCAGGACAAGTGGGGCTGGGCCTGCCGGGGCTGCCCTGTCCTACTGGCCCTCAGGGCTCCCTCTCCTGGGCAGCACCAGGGACATGTGGAGCAGCTCTGTGGAGGGAGGGACCTTGGTGCCCCAGGCCTGACCTCGTGGAGACAGCCTCAGAGCCGTGGAGTGACTGCCGCCGGCTGAGCTTCACCCTCATCACAGGTGACCCCAGGGGCCCTGCCTCCTGGTCAATGGGCATCTGGTGGCTGCAGAGGACGGTTTCCGGACAAAAACACACGTTCAGTTTGCACAAAGGTTAACACGGCTCGGACGTGGAAACAAGAATCTTCCCACTGACGATTCCGTTCTACCCGAGAGCCGAGCCCTGGGGTGAGCTGACCTTGGGCCTTGGGTGTCTGTGGGGTACAGGCCACAGAGAAGCAGGTGGGAGACAAACTGCACCACAGGCCTCGGTGGCTCACCGCTGCCCCCAGGAAAGGGCCAATGCCAGCCCAGAGAAGCTACCCCAGGCGGCCAGCAGAACCAGGACGGGGGCCCCGGGGTCTCTGAGTGTGGAAATGCTGCCACCACCAGGCTTCATGGCCAGTTCAGGCCTCAGCACATCATGGCGGTGCTGGCCAGAGCTCCTGCATGCCTGGAGAGCTCAGGGCTGGCTCTGGCCCGAGCCCTTAAATATAAGCCTGACAGCTGACCTGGCCTGGGAACGCCCTGTGTGGGCCTTCGGAAATGGAAATGACTCCACTCTCACCTTTTTCTTTTCAGAACAAACCCAGCAGGCAAAACTCATGCCCCTCCCTCCCAGCACCCCAGGGCTCCCCACAAGGACCCACCTCCGTCCCTCAGACTCAGCCCCCTCCAGCACTCACCTGCCTTCCCCTCCACGCCTCCTAGGATCGCCAGTCGCGCCGACATCAGCCCCAGCCCCAGGTAGCTGTGGAGAGAGACAGTGGGTGAGTGAGGGTGGGGAGGACGGCTCTTCACACTGCTAGACATTTACGTGGACCCCAGTGTAGGATAATGTAGCCTCAGGTAGTTTAGGTTTATTGGGTTGCTCCCACCACAGTGCTTCGACTTTCCTCTGTGTTTATTTGTAACTACTTTGTGCTCTGCTGACTTATAAATATTGTTTTTTCTCTTCTCCTTAAGTCCTTTGTGTCGTTTATTCAAAGCAATGTCATTTTTGTATGGGCACAGGAAGACAGTAGCAAATGCTGTGCTTTTGTTATGTGGGAATCATTTGACTCTAAATGATATGTTCCTCCTGGGCATCTGTTCTCTCGACCTAAGCCTCGGCTGCCCTAACTTCCTAGCACCCCCAAAAGCAGGGTCCCGATGTGGGACTAGATGGACCCGGGGCAAGAAGTGAGCTATGTGCTACCCTGGCATCCAAATGGGCCTGGCCAAAGTGCCTAATGCTTAAGTTAAGAGGTTGGTCGTGGACAAATGCTGACATGATCCAAAAGTAGTAACTAGATTTTGGACCCTGCTAGGGCTAGGAATGATTAATCTGGCCTGAGCGCTGTAGTCTGAGTCTGTGGCAAGATATTCCCAGGAGAGCTGCCCTACAAGCTTCAATGTATAATTCTTACTGTGTCCACACAAAAATAACTACAGGTGGGGCTGGAGCAATAACAGAGCGGGTAGGGCGTTTGCCTTGCACACAGCCGACCTAGGTTTGATTCCCAGCGTCCCATATGGTCCCCTGAGCACCGCCAGGAGTAATTCCTGAGTGCATGAACCAGGAGTAACTCCTGTGCATGGCCGGGTGTGACCCAAAAAGCAAAACAAAACAAACAAACAAACAAAAAACCCAAAACAACTACAGGAGAAAAATACCTTGAGGTATTTTGACCTGGGCTCCTTATGTTACTTATGCTTCCACACTGGGTGGAGCATTGGGGGGGGGGGGGCAAGGTGGAGAGAGATAAATAGAGGTGGAGAGAGAAGCAATGGGAGTCAGAATCCAGAGAGAAGAGAGAGAGAGAGCCTAGGCTGCCAGGGAGAGATGAGCGGGGATGGAGAAATGAGGGGCAAGAAAGGAAGAAATGGCAACTAATCATTTATCAACCTGGTCCTCGCTCTTCCTTCACTTGCCCATCACCTACAGCCGTCCAGATCCTGTCCATACACAGAGGCTCGAGAGCACCCCGAACATGGGTGGTGAGAGCGAGCCGCCTGGAGAGCCCGAGGACACACATCCCTTGGCGGGTGTGCTCCCTACCCCCGAGGGTGTGGGCGAGGGAGGGAACCTGGGCAGGCAGTTAGCAGGCTGTTCCGTTTCTGCCAGAAGGTTCTCTGGAGTTCAGGCGCTCCGCTAGTGACACTCACAAACCAGAGGCTGTCTGGGACAGGAGAGTGCGGCATGGGAAGGCCGCCCTCGCGTGGCCTGAGCTCCAAGGCCCAGAGGCCCAAGGAATGCTCCCCCCCCTCCCCTTTCTGAACACCCGTCTCCAAATAAGCACAAAAGAGGAATTTTACTCTAGGTAAAATAAAAAACTGGGTTGGAGAGATAGTAGGGCAGGAAAGGCACTTGCTTCGTGCGTGGCAGGTCTGGGCTTAATCTCTGGCACCACACGGGGTCTCCTGAACGCCACCAGGTGTGGCCCAAGTTCCCACACCCCCCCCCTCAAAAAAAAGAAAAAAAAAGATGAAATGAAGGGGGTGGGAGGAGAGGAAACAGCAGGGAGAAGGCTGGGGAAGGCTGGAGGGGGAGGGAGGGGCAGTGAGGGGGAAGGAAAGCTCGTCCACAGGCCCACCTGTAAGAGTAGAGAGTGTAGGTTCTGTTGAACATCTGCAGGGACGTCAGGTAGCCTGGGGGCGAGTTCTGAAGGGTGCTCTGGAGGACAGAGGGGCCCCCCCTCAGGTCGGCCATACAGCCAACAGCCAGGCCCTCGCGTACGGCTCACGCGTGGTCACTGCGGGGAGAGCGTGGGGCCAAGCCGCGGGTAGCGAGGCGGCCAGGGGAGTGTCCAACCTCCCCGCACTACCTGATGCCGCCCTCCGGTGGGCACAAGGACGATGACCGGGGCCCTGGTTCACAGGGCATATCTGCTTCCCCCCGGGTGGCAACTGTCTTGGCACAGGCTGAGCCCTGTCCCACAGGCAGCGTGGGCTGGGCGAGGGGCCCATTCTGGTCTGTGCTCATCACCACCCCGGCCCCCACGTCTATCTACTCCCCGGGGAAGAGCTCCAGCTGAGGGGAGAGGAGAAATAAACCTCACGGAGCAAGGCACCAAGCCGGGGGCGCATCCATTCCCCTGGGGACCCTACACAAGGGGTCAGCCGAGGTTGGTTACCTCCATTCTCGGGAGGAAAGTGATCTGAGTGGACCCTCCGCCCAAGTCCAGCATGCCCACACTGCGCCGGCCGGGGCCTCTCAGGGTTCCTGCGACAGAGGGAACACTATGCAGCAGCCGCCAAGGCGGCAGTGAGCAGAGCCCGCTGACCAGGCCCTGGAGGACATGTGGGCGGAGTCCCTGGGCAGAGCCCCAAGGCCACGTGCTGCAGCCCTCAGCTATCCCGGCTCAGGCATGTCTGTGTCTAAACTGGGAGACGCACTGGCCTTTCCACTGACCACACCGTCATGGGCAGGAAGAGAGCTGCCCCAAGGACAGGGGTGGCTGTGGCAGAGGAAGCAGCACTCAGCTCCTGGGGGTCTGCCTGGCTGTCAGGCACCTCCTCCAAGCCCAGGGAAGACCCCCGCTCCTCTCCACAGGCTGCCGCCATGGGGGCACCCCCTCCTCCCAAGACCCCCTGCAGGGCTGGAAACACCTGGAATCTCTGACTCCTGAGAGGGACCCCCACCACCCCTGAGCAGCAGCCCCAGTGCCCTGGAGGGAACGCACCTGTGAGGAAGTTGACAGTGATCCACGCAGAGACGCCTGCAAGGGGGAGAGAGAGAGAGACAGAGAGAGAGACAGAGACAGAGACAGAGACACTGAGACAGAGAGGACCAAAGTGGCACCCAGACCCGGGCCGACCTCCCACCACCACACGAGGCCCTTTCCATCTTGACTTCAGAGCAGATGGATCAACCCTCCTGTCTCATAACAGCCCCAGGGCTCAGGCCACATACTGGCACCATGGAGCCCCTCTAGGCCATTCTCCCAGGGCCTATTCTAGGAAGAGGCTGGGAGAGAACCAAATGCGTCTCTCCAGCTCTTGTGCTATTTTGTTGTTGTTGCTGTTGATTTTGTTTTGCGGCCACACCCTATGGTGCTCAGGGCTTACTCCTGGCTCTGCTACTCAGGGGTCACTCCTGGCAAAGACTGGGGGACTCTGGCTGGCCGCAGGCTTTAGCCCCTGTACTCTCTCCACCACCACCCTCTCCACTCCCTTTTTGTCGTTGTTGGTTTGCTTTTTTGGAAGGGGCCACACCTCGTTCTGCACTCAGGGATCACTCCTGGCAGGCTCAGAGGACCATATGGGGTGCTGAGGATCACACCCTGGTCAGCGCCTGCAAGGTAAATGCCCTACAGGCTTGGACTCATTTGTCCAGCCCTTTCCACTCATTCTTAAGGCCCTATTTTTTCTTTTTTGGGGGTCACACCCGGCGATGCACAGGGGTTACTCCTGGTTCATGCACTCAGGAATTACTCCTGGCCGTGCTCGGGGGAC